>OW626790.1:23419135-23543441 GCA_939628115.1 Tribolium freemani | reverse complement strand
CCAAACTCTGTCAGTGTCACTGTCACTTAAAAGTTAAAAACTATTTCATCTTAGAATTGGACCAAATGCTCAAGAGGCGGTTAGGACGTCATAATTACAACTTTAAATCGAAATAACTTGAGTTAGAGAGTAGACGCAGAGAAACGGTTTTCACTACTGTAATAAGCGTTTTCAGTACTATCATTTAAGACAAAGTTGTTTTTTAAGTTGCCAATGCCTATAAGGTCGAGTTGTATAAAAAATTAATCGTCTTTAATCCTAGTTTAAACCCATACCGACGATTGTTACAAGAATTGTTGTTAGGAGTTTAGGATTAAAGATGATTAATTTTTTATACAACTCGACCTGATAGTTTTAATATTTCACACTTGACATTGAACACTTGAAAATTCTCACCAAATTTTTCAAAATCTTGTGTTAACTCGTCAGGAAAACTGATTTTTTTCCCGTCTAGAAGGGAAAAAACACACTATTTCATTGTACGAAAAGCTATTGACTCCTCTCAAATAATCGCGTTTCTGGTTAAACAACAGTTGAAAAAGGAAAAAATCTCGCTTAAGCGGTCAAAGAAAGCAAAAATAACAATATTTTGGCGAAATAATTGCGTTGCTGATTTTTAGCTGCACAGTGTTTTTACCTAATTTAGTACTTTTTCATGCCGTTCCAACAAAATTTTGCCAAATAATCAACATTTTAAAGCACAAATAATACGATTTTCGACAATATATTTGTCCCAAAGTGCAAAAATAGCTCTAAAATTAGAACGTTACGTTTTAAAGTGGGTTAAATTGAAAGGGTTAAAAAGACCTAGTACGGTCCTGAGAAAACAAATCGAAACATTCAGACATTGAGGGAAATAAACGAGCGTTTAGCTTTGGAACAATCGTATTAAAACTTCAAACATAAATAAAATAGTTGCTATCTTTTAGTGTTTATTTTGTTGGAACGGCCAAAATCCCGTCCTCAAATCCCATCAAGATTTAGTCAATTAAGCAGCGTGGAATTTTAAGTAACAATTTTCTCGTCTAAAACAGGCCGCATGTTCACAACATTCCTCTTCCATTTCGCAAATTTCTCCAAGTTTGCACCAAATCGCAACCCACCAAGAAGAATTCCACTTGACCGGCACGTATCGAGGTTGTTTTGCATGAGTATTCCAACAAAACTGTATAATTTAAGTTCCGAATGGTCATTATAGAACGAACACCTGTGCTAGAAACTTGCGACCTACCTCATGACTCGTCCTTTGAAACAGTTAAGACAAAAAATAAAGCATTAATAATATCTGTGAGAAAGGCCGGCCTTTGGGCACCAGCATTTGCCTAATTGTACTCCACATCCATCAGAAATCGCTCGAATAAAGATGCCTGTTTCAGGAAGGAGTCACTGATCCACCAAGTGTCTCATCAATCAGTCGTTTACTACGTGGTGGTGGACGCAGAGACGGTGATCCTGACGGGAAAAAGGATTACACAATCGATGGAATTCTAGGCGGTGAGGGTCAAAACAGCATTCTGTTTATTTTGTATTATGATGCTTTTAACGGAATTGTCGCTATTTTAAATCTAATCCCGGAATTTGTCTGAATTATGCCTTAATTACGGACGCCGGCTCGAATAAACAATTTCCATTTCGTTTTAATTGCTATGCAGTTGTTCATAAAGCGGATTTAATTGGAACCACAACCAGCAATAAATTGTGCTGATTTTTGTATTCATCAGTGAAAAATCTTAGCTAACATCTTTATTTCCTGCTTATCTCCAATCTCCTTGTATTTCGGTCCAGTGGCCACCGCTCGAAATTAGTCATTCCTTGATGTCAATTAAAAGAGTTTTTTTTCGTTTTTGAGCAGTGTGGCGGTGTCCACAGAGCGTGTGATCCCGGCGTGAAAAGTAAAAAATTCCGCGCTACATCTCGGAGAAAAGGCAACTCACAACGTGCCTAACTGTTGCACTTACACCCACTTAATGAGTCGGCATTCATCTTTGTCTGAAGCATATTAATCACGAGATCTCGCAGACCGCCCGCTGGTCAATTAGACAGGTATTCTGGCCCACACAAGTCGCCATTGTCACTTACTTGACTATAATATAAGGATTAGTATCCTTCGAGCGGCTCGTGCCTTATTCTCATCACAGAATCGAATATCATCGAGTGGGTGTTTTTAATTGTTTCCATCAGGTGTTAACTCGCACCTAATTGTTTTTCGGATGATACGACGATTTCTCGGGCCTCCTCCAAGAGGTTGGACTCTCGAAATCACTCTTCGACTTAAGTAGACCGGAATTTTTACTCTTGGTAATTTATCGAGGAAAAAGACGAAGTGACAGATGAAATATATAGTGCATCACGAGTGTTAAATGATAAATGTCTGTACTTATAAAAGCAGCGACCTCAGGGGGCAACTCTTTACCGACCCCCCTTGAATCAGTCAAATAACTCATCACATATCGCACAACAAAACCAATTTTCGTTTTCTCCACTGCTTTGTTCAACTCAAATTTGTTGTAAATACGAAGTAACAACACCGAAAATTAAGTCAACAATATATTTCATTGCAGCTAATGCCACAACATAATATTAAAATTAATTTTTTATTCTTCCATAATTTTTTTATGAAATGAAATTTGGTATTGCTTCTGTTACTAAATTGTGAAATTTTCAATCATTTTAGCTCCGTACCACGGTTGGTCTGAAGATGTCTTATGTTTAAAAAAATGTCAAAGTCTTAATCTCTTTTTAATTATACCTGATACTCTTCTCTTTACAACAGAATATAAAAGAAAATATTTCATCGACGTTTTTCGAAAAAAATTGAGACCTAGATTGATTTAATTTTATATCGAAAAAAGTAGCAGTTTTAGTAAATTGAATGAAAAAAAACAAAAACAAAAGTTTTAAATAGAACGAAAACAGTTTGAAAATGTGTGCTATTATAAAATTTAGCCAATTAGATACTTTACAGATTCAAATTGTTGCTGGTTGCAGCTTTCTAAACTCAGTAAATTAATTTGCCTTAAACATAACAAACAAAAAACATAGATGTAAACATACAATATGTTCAATGTTTGAGTAGGTTCAAATGTGTTATCAGATATGTTTTGTAATAATAACAATTTAAACATCAATTTTGAAAAAGCTAATGAACAATTTAAGAAAGATTTTCTTCAACTCAAATAAACATAACTCCTAAAATTCATGCAGTATTTTATCATGTGTGTATCACAATTTTGTTAATATGTGAATTCAGGTTTAGGAAAATTTAGCGAACAGGTTTATAAATCTGTATACATGCCAATTTAAAAAAAGTATAGAAGTATAAATTATCCGAAACAAATTCAGAATTTTTTCACAAATTCTTACAATATGTTAAATTTGATAGTAGCACACATATGTAAAATGTTAATGCCAAGAAAATTTGGCTAAATTTTTGAGATTTGGTTCAGAAATTTTTCATTAAATTTACAAAAATTCTGACCGAATTAATTTTGTTGGACTCATGCATAAAAATTTGGTAGACCTCTCAAGACAAAAAATCAAAAAAGAGAAAGTGAAGGTTTGTTGATTATAAAATTCATAAATGAATGTTTCGTCTATTATCATTATATAATGTTTATGCAGACAAGAATAAAAAATCGTAAAGCTCTCTGAAAAACTTGAATTTTTTTTACTGAAGCACAAAACTAAAAATTGACAAATTATCAAGGAATAATTTTTCTACTACGAGTTGAGACAACCACTTTACATTTATGATACAGCAGCTAGATTTTTTCCTAAAAGAGGCCCGAAAAATTAACTTTTTATCTTTATACCTGATTTTTCAGTAACTTTAGAATAAGTACATTGTTTTGTTTTTGTTTTATTAAATACGTTTTTTGGATGTTTTTCACTTTACGAACATTTCTATTTTGTCGACTTAAGCTTAATTCAAACTAAAACTTAAATTTTTTGGATAAAAACGTCGATGAAATATTTTCTTTTATATCCTGTCGTAAAGAGAAAGGTATCAGATATAATTAGAAACTGAGAGTAGACTTGGACATTTTTTTCAAACATAAGACATCTTCAGACCAACCGTACGTAGCTCTGAGAATATCAATTTATGAGAAAACTTCAGCAAGTGTTACATATTCAGCTCCTGTTTCAGATAAAGTAACAACTTTTTGTTTTCTACTCGACCAACTGATAGTGTCTCCAAAAAAATTAATAATAATAATAATAATAATAATAATAATAATAATAATATAGTTGCACATTTTTGCCATTGCAACAATGGATATGTTTGTCAGTTTCAAATAAATATATAAATAAAATAAATAACAAATAAATAAATCAAATACCTATTTGATTTTATGTTATGCTACAAAAGTATTTAATAAACTGCCTGAGGATATTAAAAAGTCGCCGAATTTATTTCAATTTAAAAAAGCCGCCAAGATATTTTTTTCAAGTAACTGTTTTTACTCGTACGATGAATTCTTTAACTAACAAATCTGTCTTAAACTTGTTTTAGGTATTAGTATTTCATTTTTCAATGTTTTAAATTTTCTTGACCATGTCGATGTCTGTAATAACTTAATTAATAAGTAATAGCTTAATAAGATTTATGACAATAAACTTAATTATACTAGTTTAGGTAAAAAAAAAATTATTCTTTGACACTGTCAGAATTTACGGTTTTTCTTCTGTGTCGGGTAGTTTTGACAACTGTTTGGCATTTCTCAATTCGAAACGTCCGATTATTTTTAACAGATTTAAAGCAATTAAATTGTTAAATTGTTGTATTTAACTTGTTTTCGTGTAAATCGATTCATTTATTTCACTTCGTGAATGATAAACCTCTCGCTATCACTCGACGTTTAAAAATCCACTCGTGAAATAAAGCATCCGATTTACACTCAAACTCGTTAAATAATATAGGTACTATTTCTTTTACCAAGAGATAATTTATACTGATTTTGTTTTCTTCTTACCCACTGATAACTAAAATATATGTCACATTTGTCTATCACGTCTAGTTTTTTTAATATATTCACTAAAAGTTTTGGAAATTTGTTTCTGGTGTCTAGTTTGACATTCGTTTTTTCTGTGATAAACTAATTGTTAAATCTTGTATTTGCTTTAAAATATCGTCAAGTAAACGTAGATTAAGCCCAAACAACTTTTGTTTTGTTTGTAGTAAAATTATCTTTATAAAACCTGGGAAACTTAGAACTTACTGATTGCTGTTGGTTAAAATATGAGAAACTGACACTATAATTAGTGCAAAAAAAGAAACAATCTGTGTCATTTTTAATTTTTGAAAAATTATTATTATTATTATTATTATTATTATTATTATTATTATTATTATTATTATTATTATTATTATTATTATTATTATTATTAAAAAATGTCACGGTGCTGTTAGGCCTTATTTCCAGTTTGTTTTAGTTCTAATAAATAAATGAAACGAAAATTTTGTGCCCGGAATTTATTTGCTTTTTTGTGGCCACAAAGCTAATCAATGAAGTCAAACTAAGGCGGCAAAAGCTTTCAAAGCCGAAGCTTAATATGTTAATGAGACAGATTATTACCGAACACGTGTGCTATCCATCTTTGTCTCAATCGTGGGTTTGAATCTTGCTTTCATTGTCCAACCAAAGAAGTAAACGCCCAACCGCCGCTTATACGTTGTATAGTCGTCTTTCGTCTCCACAACTGCATATCGTTCATCATTTTTACACCTCTCTCTACCTCATTCACTCTTTCACACGCTCATCATCCACCTTCCGTCCTTTTCCATATTGAGAACCGATCACATATCGCATTTCTCAAAGAGGCCGACCATTTAACAATTTTACATTATTGGTTTCATGCCCCAGGTTAGAGTCAACCGTTTAAACGCTATAAATTCGCGACGAATTGAAATATTCCCACAACTCGAACCATTTTTTAATAGAATTAGTACACACCAACATCACTATGGGTGGTTGCGTTATTGTGTACGTTACAAATTGTCGGATTCTATTCAGCGGCTTTTGCAAAGGATGCCGCAAGTGTTGTTCGTACGTCAACTACACGAATGCTCTGAATACCGGTGAAAGCAGTCAATTGCTTGTAAACACCGCTTTTCTTCCTTCATCTTCGAGGGCGCGAGGAGGAGCCTGTTGGCATTGATTTATTTCGGGATTTAATTTAATTTTTTTGACCTCTTATTAGACAACACTTTTACGACGCGAGTGTCGCATTCTTGGCGATCCTGTGGCCCTTTGATCAAAGGAAATGGTTGACAAGAGGGCCCGCCTCTCGAAACACCTTGACTGTGGTGGTCGACCAAATTAGGCCACCCAGTGCCCTGATTCATTCGTTTGCTTTCCGAGGGGTGATTCCCACCCCAGTTAATGAACGAGGGGTCGTAAAGTTGGTACATTATGGGGTCGGGGTGATTTATCTGGGAAGATTGGTCGGCACAGAGACGATATTATAAAAATACCACTCAAAAATTAAAAACTGGAATTTATCCACCCCCACTTAATATGTTATTTTTGTTAGAAGATATTGTTGATAGTTACTTCAATTTTCTTATTTTTCTTCGTATTTATCGAGAAAAATTAGAGGAACAAAATCAAGGAAGAAATGAAATTGTAGGACAAAATCAAGAAAGAAATCAACTAGTGTAACTGAAAATAAAAGAATTTCTAAACGTAAAAATAAAAGGTGTCCACCAGCAAGGTACAAAATTTAGAAGAATCGACTTCTCAAAGTTTGAAAAGTTTAGCACGAGAAAAAGCTATGAAGAGTGAAATTGATTTTACTTATTAAGACGAAAATTGGAAATAGAAATTCCAGCGGGAAAAAAGCAATTGATTGTAATCCAAGCAGCACACAATAGTTTAATACACGTATATTTAAATACACTACTAAAGTAATAATAAAGTTTAAATACATGCGAAGAATGTCCGCCGCCTGAACGTTTATTTTCGCTAAAAACAAACCTAAGAATTTACGTTTACGAAAACAGTGAAAAAAAGGTTTGTAGTAATCTATATTTATTATTATTGTATAAACGGTTTTACAACTAATATGTAAGCACTAAAATATAGGTACAGTTTAAACTTTGGATAAACGTAGATGAAAATCTATATATATAAAATTGCTTGTCCTGACTGACTGACCTATCAACGCACAGCCTAGACGGCTAAGGATAGAAACTTGAAATTTTTACAGTAGATAGCTTTTGTAACGTAGGGGTGTACTAAGAAAGGATTTTTCGAAAACCATCCCCTAAGAGGGTTAAATAGGGTGTTAAAATTTGAATAAAAATCCGTCATTTTTTAAGTTATATCTTTTAAAATTAGTATTTGGGCTTTCCGTTAAAAATAAAGAAAGACAGGATTTTTGGAAAATCAACCCCTAAAGGGGTTAAATGGAGAGTTGAATTTAGAATTAGAGTTTAGAAAATCTGTCATTTTTAAAGTTACATTGAACTTACATCCTTGAAAATTAGTATTTGGGCTTTTGGTTAAAAATAAAGAAACACGTGTTTCCGGATTTTCGAAAAATCAACCCCTAAGAGGGTTAAATGGCGTAATAAAATTTGTATAAATATTCGTAACTTTTGAATTTTCATTAATTGAAGCTGGTATTTGGGCTTTAAGTGAAAAGTGAAGAAACACGTGTTTTAGTTGGAAATACCAACCCCAAGGGGGTTGAACACGGGTTAGAATTTGTACCTATAAAAATCCGTAATTTTTAATTTGTGTCCATGCAAATGATACTTGAGCTTTCGGTTAAAGATGAAAAACGTGTGTTTAAGAACATTTGGAGTTTCCACCCCTAAGGGGGTTAAAAATAAAAATCCGTAATTTTTGAACTTTTATTTATAAAAATTGGTATTTGAGCATTCGGTGAAAAATAAAGAAACAGGTATTTTATTATTTTTAGAAATTCCACCCCCAAAGAGGGTTAAACATAAAAAAATCGTCATTTTTGCTATATTAATGAAAAATGGTATTTGATATTTCGGTTAAAAATGAAAAAAGACGTGTTTATGGATTTTGAAAGTTCCACCCCCAAGAGGGTTGAATATAAAAATATGTCATTTTCGAAGTTATAACCAAGAGAATTGGTATTTGGGCATTCGTCCAAATATAAAAAACGCGTTTTTCAGGTTTGTTGAAAACTCCACTCCAAGGGGGTTAAACAAAAAATCCTTCATTGTTGAAGTTATACATATAAAAAATTCTTTATTGTTGAAGTTATCAATTGATATCTTAGACATTCGGTTAAAAAGGAAGAGGCGTATATTTCAGGATTTTTAGAAATTCCACCCCCAAAAGAGTTCAACGCAAAACTCCTGCATTTTTGAAGTCATATCCAAGAAAATTGGCATTTGGACTTCCGGTTAAAAATAAAGAAAATGTGTTTCAGGATTTTTGAAAATTACATCCACAAGAGGGTTAAACAGGGAATGAGTTGAGAACAAGCAAAATTTACTCGGGTTCGCATTGGGTCACGGTTTTAAAGTTCACAATAAAATTTTGTGTTTCTACTTTTTGTTATACTAAGTTTTGCATTGTTTTTCTGTGTTTCAAAGTGGTTGTGGACATGCTTGCGAAGCCGTGGGCAACTGCTAGTGTTGTTATATCGGTGTTTCTTCATCGGTGTTAAAACGTTGAGGAACATACAAGGGGAGGTCCAAAAGTCCGCGGAATTAAGGGTAAGGGCCAGGGGGTATGCCCACTGGCTTATAGTATCATATTAATTGGAATCTTTTGATTATATCTGTCAAATCTTAATTCTCTGGCGTCATGCCTTTAGGAGATATCACTTTGCAAAGAACTCACTATTGAAGTGAAAATAAAAATCGCGCTGATAAAAATTTCTAGGTCACCAACAATTTTTTTTTCAAACTAATGGAAGGCAAATTCCACCTCATTCACAATGGTTTAACAAAATTTCTTTGCTTATGAAGGAATTTTGTAATAGCGCGATTTTCATTTTCTCGATCTTTTCAGTTTCTTCAACAGTGAGTTGTTTGTAAAGCGATATCTCGTAAGCGCATAGACACTATAAGCGAATGGACATACCACCTTCCCTTACTCTCAATTCCACGGACTTTTGGACCTCCCCTCTTAAGGTGTTTCTCCTGTAACAAATTAAATATCATTAGAATTAGAAAAACTAATAGCATTCAAAGTTGCAGTCACTATACTATTAACAACAAGGATACATTCATACGCTTAAAATAAGCTTAATTATAATGATGATAGGTTTTACTGTAACCCAAAATCAAGTCAACATAGCTCTATCTGGTGCAAAAATTGTAAAAAAATAACATATCTACGATTCTACGTATTACCTACATATACGTATATACAAAGCGTACTTTATGTAATTAATATACCTTACACCACAACAAATAAACACAAAACGAAATTACAAAAATTCTTTACCTATAACTCAAAAATTATTACGTCTCATCCATTTATATGCAACGTAACAGTTTTTATATGTTTTACTAACATTACGATGGATATAATATGTGGAACATGCAGGTAATAGATATAGCAAAAACCGTGTAGGTATGTCTAACATAATTATAGCTAACAGCTCGTATATATAAAATATTGAATTGAAAGTTGTACTTACCTTCTAGCCGTTGAAATAGGTTAATAACTGATAGAAATACAAAGGATGAGAAGCAAAAGTACGGTTCTTATTTTTGGTCTTGTGATCTGAGCTTGCTACCATAAAGTGCAAGTCAAACGTACTGTATTAAGTTGGTATATTCTATACGTTGCAATAACGTTAGTGTTATTGGGATGTTATAAAAAAACGTGTATATAAGTTTTTTTCTTTGGATAGTTGGGCATACGTAAAAAGGCACAAGATGTAATAATACTTAAAAAGATATATTTTTTCTGTAAAAGTATAAAAAGTATATACACTAACAAAATTATGTCTTAATATTTAACCATAATTATTTAGTGATATAAGATCCCATTTTCCTACGTTAATAATATTTTCTTGTCATAAAAAGTGTATTTACAATTGTTTCTGTTTTGGAGTATAATATTCAATTAAAATGCTCAATCTCTACAATGAAATATTAACATATATTTTTTAATCAGCGTTTAATAAAAGTACGAATGAATACTTATTTAAAAGCAATACTTATTGTAAATAATTAACGTTTAACAGAAACGTTTCGTTTTACGTACACGGAAGCAAAACATTTAACATATCCGTCAAATATCAGTTAAAAAAACATTAAGAATAAATCAAGTATACTATATACGCGTTCTTTTTATACCAATTGCAAAATAAACCGATTTTACACCTTTTTTACGTATATTAAACGTATTTGTAACGAACATGTGCTGCTTGGGAAATAAAGAAAGATGCAGAGGACAAAGTGATGCACTTTAATGTAAGACTTGTTGCACAAGGATATTCTCAAAAGTATTAAGCCCAAGGGCATCAAATCACTCTTTTAACGCAGAAATACGCAGGTGCGTCTTGGCTTAGACGATTCAAAATAGTCAATTGGCATTTTTTTGGCGGAAGTGTCAAAAATCGGATTAGATAAAAAGGCTGAGCCGGAAGGGCACCAACGTGTGTTGTATAAGAGTGCGGTTTTGCAGGTTGGCCCTTTGGCGGTCTCTACTGACAATAGTGCACGTTGTGAAAAGTCGTTTCTCGGTCCGCGGCAGCTTTGGCGGCTGCACTTTACAAGCCCACCCTCTGAGCTAGTGAGATTTATGATGTGTTCGCCGTTTGTTGCCTTGTCCTAACACTTATTGCAGTTGACATCATTCGTATATGGCTTGCGTAATTTTTTCGATATATTGGAACTCGTGCTGCTTCAAACTTTGAACAGGGTTGAGGCATTTTTCCTCTCCTTGTTTTACGAGCCCTAACAACTAAATGTTTGGACGAATACATTTTTGCAAGAGAATGTCTATTAAAAAAAACACGTATAAATTCCAGAAGTACCTACGTTTATTTTGTGACTTATACCCTATTTATGAACTACTCCAATGCACTTGATATTTAATACAAAAATTTAAAAAAAAACAGGAACGATACTGACAACTAATTGTTTGCACCAAAAAAAAAGAAAAACTTTTTAGTAATTTGTGACATCTTTAATTGGCTTTAATGACGACTCGACTTACCGTTGATATACTTTAACGAAGAATTCTGGCGTTTTATTGTTCCACACATGTTCTATTTTTTTAAATCTTATTTCAATGACCACTGAGGAAGATTTCTAAGATAATTTTTAATTTTGTAACAAAAATTAGGGCGGTTGCTGCCCAAGACATTATTGTCAGAATTACCGAATCATTATTTCATAAGATTTACTGTCTGACAAAACGCATAATTTTTTTTAAATAAAAGTAACTAGGTACCTTTGTGATTTAATTTTTCAGTCGGTGATGATAATAAACGTCTTTGCAAAATATATTTGAAGGTGTTTACTGTCCCATCTATGAACTCAAGCATGTATCCTCATACCATTTGTTCCTTGGCAAATTTAACCGTAGAGGAGACCGAGGTCAATTGTAACAATCTTTAAATTTTTGTTTCTATACTCGAATGAAAACATGCCTTTGGGACGAAAACCGGCAGGTATATAGAATGAGCTTTCCTCTAAAAAGGAACATACGTATTACCGCAAGAATTTCTTAAACATCAATTAAAAAAAATAAAAATAGGCAGAATGTTCTTGTTACAATTGGACCTGTTCAATTGTACCATATGCCGGTTCAGTTGTAGCATTGCTGATAAAAGGCAAACATTGAAAGAACGTGTGATAAAATTATAGATTTATTGTAAATAAACACAGTAAATGAAACAAAACAGTAAATTCTTAACAAAAACTAAAATCAAAAATATAAAATAAAGGTACATGTTTTAATCATCTTTTTCACAGTTAAGACAGAAAAAGTATATGTTATCCATTTTTCGCTAACTATTACTGTCACATAGTTCGTGGGCCCAGTTTTTGCATGCATGGCACCGAATCCAAACTTCTCCTTTTTTGTTTTTTGAATACGGTTCATAATAGTATGGACAGACACAATCGTCTTCGTCAGATGAAGAAGAGTCAACATCGAGCTGCTTCTTCGTTTTTTCAAAATTTCTGAAATTTCTCTTAATCGCCTTCGCTCTCTTGTTGCTCTCTTTCGCTTGCTTTTTGTTGTATAGCTCCATTAATTCATTTTTTTCTGGTGTTTCCGTTAAGACTGCCGTTTTTCCACGTTTCCTACCTTTTTTCTTCAAATCTTTGTTAAAAGTCACCTTTGGTAATGGACGTATAACTTCGAGTATTTCTTCCGCTGAGCTGTTTAAATGGCTTGCATTTGCTGGATGTTGAAGGAATTGGTTCCTATTCCTTTGCTGAGATGTTTTCGTCTATCACAGAGTTTTGGGTTGTAGCCACAGGATTGAGTAACATGTTGTTACCTTTGTACCCTACCAAATTGTTATATGTTTTTAAAAAGCTCCCACATTTTTCACGATTTGCTTTCATCATAATCTCAAATACTTTATACACAATAGAAACAACATTATTTGCGATGTTATGACGTGATTCGATTAATTTTAAGTAGCCATATTTTCATAGAAATCGGGAAGATCAAACCAATGAAAATGTTACTAACCTATACAGTACCTATGTCAACTTTTTATAATCACGATCTTGTTAGTAGTTTTTCTACCATACAAATGTATTGAAGCATGTAAGGCGTTAGTTTAAAAGTTTCTGGAATAGTGGCGCGATTTTTAAACCGTAACGAAAAACGTTATTCACTTTGTTACATTTGCCCCGTGTTACAAGTGACCTCGGTCTCCCCTACTTTTGAGACAATTTTTATAAAAGATCTCTTGTTTATTTCTTGTTACACGTTATTAAGATTAAATAATTAATTAAGATTTATCACTAAATATGACGTTTTTCAGTCATTGCATGTCCACTGCCACTAACTACTGACCCACAGAGTTCTCCTTTTTTTTTGAGCAAAAGTGATTAATGTTTTTTTTTGTCTAGTTAAAATCATTATTTTGGAAAGTAATATTTTGTTATTGATTTGTGTCTACCTTATAAAAATCAAGTTCTGTTTTTTTAGGAACAATTTGGAATATGTTTCTGCAATCCTTAGAGCAGTGACTTCTCGTAAAGTGCTTCTGTGGCAATTTTTACAAATTTTTACCAAGTGTTGTAGGTTGTAGCAGCTTTTGTGTCACAACTTCAGATCTTCCAGGACTTTTTTCTTTAATAACTATTGTATACCTTGCTCTTCATATACTTGAATAATCTGTGGCACTGAAGAATTGACTATATTCAGTTTTTTGGCAATTTATGCCAGAGAGTTTGCTCCAGAGTGAGTATTCCAAAGGAAGTATTTTGCCTTTGTTGGAATTCCCACGCCTTTGGTTATTTTAATCATTTGAAACCCAATGAGTGTTTTAGCATTGAATCAAACCTAAAACGAAGGTTAAATGAATGTAAGTATAAAAACTTTACTGTCAAAGCCTATTTTGGTATTAAATTTCTTAGCGTCCATACATTTAGTTGCCAAGCTGATTGAAAATTAGGGAATAAATTACAAAAACACTTTAGAGAATTGCATAAGTTTGAATCCACGCAAATTATGAATAAAATGTTGCAATAAAATTAATTTGATAATTAAAAATAAAACGCGATTTCGTCCAAACATTTAGTTGTGATTGAGTAGCGGCGCTTCTCCATCACCTGCCTTACGCTAAATAAGTGTTAAAATTTGATATTTATGGCAGGTGCCACCTCCCTGGCTCAATTCAACGAACGATCTCACCCAAAAAGCGATTAAACCGACAGCCAAATGACAGGAAAGCGACGCGTTATACTTTTTATAACACCTCACCAGTAACATTTTACAGATTTGATTGCTTTACTCGCAATTAAAGCACAATTTTCCAATAATGCAGTTTAAAAAATTTAATTCCATTGTTAGCGCATAGCTTTGTCGGCATATTCGATCCAAATAATTATTTTAAAGTAGCCACATTCGAACGATTTTCACGCAAATCATTCATAAAATGATATTGTTGATTCGGTTCCGATACAAACACAAACGGCCTACTCGAGTTACACCCGAAGAAAAAAGAAGAGAAACACGTGTTCGATACCATCATGGTCAATGACTTGCTATATGGAAATTAAGCTCTCTTTCTCGTCTGATGGACGACAGAATTTTACACCTTCAATGTGATCGATCATCCTGCTAGCAAGCAGGAATCATAATTAACCACTGTATTGAGGATAAATTGAGCAAACATACGATTATTATAAGGATATTAATTATTGTACGAGAGTTGGATATTAAACTTCATAAATCATTGGCCTGATTAAGTGCAAAAAACGAGAAACCAATTAACTACCTACTGGCGTGAGGATTTTTTATCCATTTCAGTCATTGAAATTCACTTTTTACAAATCTATGTTCGACCTGTCAATCGTTCCAAATCGTGGGTGTAAATGACACACATTCTTACCTTTCTATTCACATACAGAAATAGCAACAAAACATTTTTCACAATCAATCGTTTCATCATGATTTGCATACGAGACGTGGACTCATATTGGCCCATAAAAAGGAAATTGTCTAAACTGGAATATTGCAACATTTGTTAAAACAATATCCGATTTATCGGCTTATCTGCCAGGAATCAACAATTTACGTGAAACAATTTAAATTTTATTTTACTTTAAATCAAACAAATAAAAATATGTCGCTAGCAAAATTTAGAATTTTCGGGAGCAGCTTAAGATGTGACTAATAAAATATTCAAGTCTTTTCTTTGTGTTGGTTGTATCTCCTCATTTATATCCATCAAAAACATAAACCGGACGTATTCAGATTTTGCAGCTTTATTCTGAAATTTAAATTTCATCTTCCGGTCATCAGTGATTCGCAATTCGATCAATCTTCGCTTTTAATATTTATGTATGAAACCCGGCTTAAATCCTCTAATAATAATTTATTCCAAATCACATCCCTACAAATTGATAAAGTCCTCAAATTCTCTCGACACTTTTATTATAAATAATTCATAAAGAATTTTTCTGCGTTTGGTAGAAGCTTCTGCTTGAAAGACCGGGCGCGGTGTTCGTGTTTTATGAAAAACAGGTTGGCGGAACTAAACCTAATTTATATGGTTTCGTGGTTTTCGAATAGTTTATACGGAGCGGCAGGGATATACGATACAAGACGTTATTGTTTCACCTGACATATATATTGTTTGGTGTTATTTTAAAGTAATTGTTTATGGATTTTGAGAATTTCAATTGTACCACCTGCGTGTAACAGCACACACTTTTCTTCTCTCCTAAACTGCGGGTTTTATTGTTTCGTATTGGGTACAAAGTTAAAACGTTACTATGTAGCGCTGAAGGCATTTTTAGTTTTTCATTAAAAAAATCGTAACTTGAAAACTAAAAGGCCCAGGGCAAAACGGTTTGTTCCAGTGAATTCTAGGGCTCATTCTGCGTATTATACCAGCTTTTTACGAGATTTAAAATTTTGAAATTTTTTGCTTAAAATTAAGGTAACCATTTTATAATGGGATATTTTATTCTTCAACAAAAAAATTCATAATTAAAAAACTAAAAGTCGTAGAGGAAAACGGTTTGTTCCAGTGAATTCTACGGCTCATTCTGCGTATTATACCAGCCTTTTACGAGATTTGAAATTTGTATGCACTTATTAGCTGTTTCAAAACTATGTAAACGCCAACGTCGCATTTTACCAAATCATTTTTTTAAATAAGGTTGATAAAAATGTAAAATAGTTATTAATGGTTAGATCTCTCATTGAAACTACGGACTGTCTATAAAAGAGTGTAGGATCTCAGGTGGTTCTGGAATTTGAATTTGCCGCATTTAATTATTTTATTTCTATGAAATTTCTAAAAAATACCAATTTTTATCGACTCAGGCAACCAGTCAAATCATATTTTTCATATACTAACATTGTTCGCTTTTTCTGGAAAGAAGCGGCAAACTTTTAATACCTACTACGATCCTACATTCATTTACAGACAGATTGTATAAATTACATTAACTATTAATGTTTTGAAGTACATAAATAATTTATAAGAACTAATTTTAAGAGAAAATGCGACGTTGGCGTTTACGTAGTTTTGAAACAACTAATACTTTCACAAAAATGTAAAAAAAATATTTTTTTTAAACTCGTTCTAGCAAAGTTTTATGGACTTTTCTATGCCTTTACAACCCTTTAGAGTTGTTAAAAGTAGAAAAACAGTTAATAGGTTGGATTTTTAAAATTTTGATTTTTACAATTTTGTCGCGATTTATCGTGCAATAATTCCGGAACTAATAAAGATAACCCTATGAAGTTTACTACCGTTGGAAAGCTCTTTTAATTATCTATCTTTTTCAAAACAGATTATTGTTCTCCGACTAATAATTTTCGAGAAAATTGCGAATAAAAGAAAAAATAGGTAAAATTAAAAAAAAAATCATAACTAAAAAACTATTGAGAATTTGCCAACGCCAATCGATTCCCCGGATCATTTTGCATAGGCAAAAGTCAAAATAATTTCACTTTTTTGAATAGTTTTGTCGTAATTGAGAAAATAAAAAAAAATTAAAATTTGGTAACACCATTACCACCCATCCCATCCCCCCCCCCCCCTACAAAATGGCCAATTTTTATAGTGTCTCAAAATTAATTAAAACCCATTCCATCTGATAGATTTTGACGTGCTCTTTACGATGGAACAAACCGTTTTCTCCTAGCTCTTTTAGTTTGGCCGTAATCGGCGTTTGAAAATTGAAATTTTTTTGGCGAGACATCGCCTTAAAACCTACGCCACTTTGTAGGGCTTTTTATACCGGTTCTAATCGATTTTGCCGTTTTTCTCTAACTCTAATAGTTTCGCCGTAATGGACGTTCAAAAATTTAAAAAAAGTGAAAATAGCAACCTTTTTTTGCGTTTTTATCGAAAACTATAAGACTTGGAGCAAATTTTAAGAATGCATCAGATAGCGCTTTAAATTATCTATTTTCTCGATTAAACCCGGAGCCGCTCCGGGCACCGGTTCCGGGTACAAAGGCATTTAAAGTTTGACACTAAAAAAATTCATAATTAAAAAACTGAAAGTCGTAGAGCAAAATGGTTTGTTCCAGTGAATTCTACGGCTCATTCTGCGTATTATACCAGCTTTTTACGACATTTAAAAATTTGAAATTTTTTGCTTAAAATTAAGGTAACCATTTTATAATGGGATATTTTATTCTTCTCCAAAAAAATTTATAATTAAAAAACTAAAAATAGTAGAGCAAAACGGTTTATTCCAGTGAATTCTACGGCTCACTCTGCGTATTATACCAGCTTTTTACGAGATTTAAAATTTTGAAATTTTTTGCTTAAAATTAAGGTAACCATTTCATAATGGGATATTTTATTCTTCACCAAAAAAATTCATGAATAAAAAATTTAAAGTCGTAGAGCAAAACGGTTTGTTCCAGTGAATTCTACGGCTCATTCTGCGTATTATACCAGCTTTTTACGAGATTTAAAATTTTCAAATTTTTTGCCAAATACTTTAGTGGTCCTTCGAAATATCAAGAAAATTAATTTTTAAAATTTGTCGCTCTAGCAAAGTTCTATGGACTTTTCTATGTCCTTAGAACCCTCTCGTATTCTTAAAAATGCAAAAAAGTCAATTGCTTTGATTTTTTGATGTTTAATTTTTCTAATTTTTGTCGAGATTTTGGTCGATTTTCGGAAGCCGGAATATTTATTTATAAGACGTAACGTATTAAGTTTATTATCGTTGGAAAGCACATTTTTTAAAAAAGTACCATTGTTCTCCGACTAATAATTGAAATATTGAAAATTGAAGTAAATTTCCTCGGATCATTTTACATAGCACATAGCAAAATAGTCCCACTTTTTCCAATAGTTTTTCCGTAATTGAGAATAGTATAAAAAAATAGGTTATTTGTCCAAAATCAGTAAATTTACATTAAGCCTCAACTAGGTAATTAGGCCAATTTAGTAATAAAGAAATTGTGTTTTTAAAAAATATCAGGTCGAGAAGAGGAGAGCGACACTGAATCCGAACCGGGAATTCCCCTAAAACGCAAACAACGCCGCTCCAGAACCACATTTTCCGGAGAACAGCTCGAAGCTCTCGAACGAGCTTTCAGCCGAACTCAATATCCTGATGTGTACACGCGCGAAGAGTTAGCCCAACAGACTGGATTAACCGAAGCCCGGATTCAAGTAATATACCTAATACACCTGAATAAAAAATAACCCTTCACTTATTCTTCCCCAGGTTTGGTTTTCCAATCGAAGGGCTCGTTTACGGAAACACGTCGGAAACGGCAACGCTTTGGGCTTCCCTTTGGCCAATATGCCATGTCAATATCCGGCAGAGAGCGCACAACACGACTGGAGAAACGCCCAATTCACCAACTACAACATGTTCCAGCAAACTTCGTATACAAACCATCAGGAAAATCGGGATTATTCGGCGATTTTTGACGCGAATTATGCCACAATTATGGCGCAAAAAAGCAAAGAGAGCGAGACCAAGAATTTGGCCAATCCCGGGACTTCGTGGTCGAATTTTCAGGATTTCGGTGGCGATGTCTTCGGCCAGAATCAATATGCCAAGAATTACTGGGCGTAATTATTGTAATGGATTTAAATAAAAATAATAAAGTTTTGTCAATAAATTTTATTTGACGTTTTAAAATTCACATTTATTTTTAACACTAGATAAGACAAGCCGTTGTAAAATCCGGCGTTATATTGTCTACAGTTACATTTATTGTCATTACATATTTTTAAGGAGGATCTATTGTCATACACAGCAATATTGTCTCGTCCAGCCCGTTACGCAACATCCAATACTAAAATTATCATTGGCCTTAACTAGTCTAAAGTCCTATAATCATAATTTTGATGTTGATAGAGTTATTATTAAAAATATTAATTTCGAATTGAGTCTGATATATCGGAGATATGCAAAAATGATCAGATATGTGACGAAACCAAACTAATTAATCGCCGTATGTGTCCTCGGATGCATGAATATCTTCCTTAACAATATTTGATCGACAGCAGGTTGCAGTAAAAATCTCTTATCGTCTAGTGAAATCGGGTTTTCGGAGAAGGCGTCGTCTTCGGTTTGCCCATCTGCGGCAGCCTCCCTGAAAAAGTTCCGCTTAGCAATTCCAATCTAAACGCGAATCACAGGAAACATTTCGGGAATGTTAGTCACGACAAACATTCAAACTAAGTTATTCAACTAAATCTACGTCAACATCCACTTTTCCAACCTGCAGCCCTCCAAACTGGTGGACCTGCCAGAACGGTTGAATCTTCGGACGTTTCGCAGCGTCGGCAGCCAACCAAGACGTGCCAAAGCGCCTATGTGGCGCTTTTCAGGCGACCGGTAGCGGGAATTTGGCCGAAACCAGCCGCTCCTGGCCACCGAGCCTACATTGCAACTTATTACAAAAAATACAGATTGGAAAACTCCAAATTAACTCCAATGCAAACACCCCCCGGATTTAATTTCCTTCCGACGCAATATTATTTTTTCTCCTTTCCTCCAAACAAATTTCCAAGGATAATCCCCAAAATTAAATTTCCGCCAACAAAAAACTCTATTACTCACCTAGGAATCTCTTGTCGTTATTGGGATAAGCTGCCGCCAAGGCTTTCACGAGCTCCTCATAATCGTCCACGTTCTGGTTTTGATACACCGGGAGGGAGAATTCACTACTCTCCCCTTCGTAATAACTTGCCTGTCTTTTACTCCTACTGGCGGGATATTGAGCTTTAATCGAGGCGATGTTCCTTTTCCCGCTACGTTCAAAATGTGGGAATAAAGCATTGTTAAATAATAAGTTTTTTCTATAGCAGATGTTAAACTATTTCTTTATTAACACATTTTAGTGGATTAAATAGTACTTTAACCGCAAGGCTGGGTAAAATGTTTAAAAATGACAATAATGAATAATGACATGAATTTATGAAGTCCTCAGGACTATAAAATGTCTTTTTTGTTAAGCAAGCTCTGTAATTAACAAGTAATTAAGAATTATACAATTATAAAATGGTAATTTTTTGAAATGCGTTGTTTTGTGTTTTGGAATACATAAGGTTTCTCCACGCCTAGTCTGATAATTACGACTATCACCTATCTTACTAAACAATTCAAAATTAGCTTTAAGAAACATTACACATTTAAAAATATACAGGGTAATTTTTTTAGGGCCTACATTAGAAACTTTTTAACTTCTAATATAGCTATTTAGAGCTTTAAAATTTTGTATACGATCCAAATCGACCATTCTGAGTTTAACTAAATTATTTTCAAAACGGCTGAACTTCCGGAACTACGATAAATTGGCGCCAAGTTTGAAAGTTGAAATAGTAACTACACATTTTTATTGCATTTTTGAATTCACCTTCTCCTCAAACTGAGTAAAATTTACTCAAGTTGTTGGTATCTGTCATAGTTTTTGACATATGTCAATTTTATTTTAAATTTTATTTGCAGAGGTTTATTCAAAATATCACAGCCCTTGAACCCTTTGCGATAAGTAAATATTTTTTTGCGTTTGATAAACAAAGGATCGAAGAGCCTTCTAGAATTTTTAAAGTTGTCAACTGTCAAAATTCAATGCTAGTATGATTTTTTTGAATGGTTATCAAAGAACGGCTATAACTCAGTTTTTTCAAATGGAACGGCCCTTTTCTTAACGGCAATCGAAAGGACATCGATACTTATGGTGACTTTTATCAACACGTCCTATACCTATCTCTTACAGTTTTTGAAATAATCACAAAAAACGAATTGTACTTTGTAATTTTCAAAGTTAATCACGTAGGCCTTGCAAAATGGTCAACAATTGTCAAACTTCAACATTTTATTTAGTTTTAAGCTGGTTCATTGTGGAATAAACAGTAAAACAATAATATTTAATTATGGTTTATTATAACTTAGTGAATTATGTAAAGTAACTCAGTCAGTCTGCCATCTAATTTTGAACTTATTCAATGAAAATGGTGGACAAATCGAACATTTCTTTTAATTAATAGCACAACTTATCGTATTTTTCGAAAGTGTACTCGATTAAAAATGAAAAAAATGAGCTAAAATTTCGTTTTTTGCGATTATTTTAAAAACTGTAAAAGATAGATACAGAAAATGTTGATAAAAGTTTCCATAAAAGTCGGTGTTCTTTTGCCATTAAAAAAATAGTCATTCCATTTGAAAAAATTGTGTTATAGTCATTTTTTGATCATCATTTTCAAAAAATCATAGTAGCCTTGCAATTTGACAGTTGAAAATTCTGATAATTTTAGAAGACCCTCCGAACCTTTGGTTATAAAATGCAAAAAGAATTATTCACTTACTGTAAAAGGTTTAAGAGCTGTGATATTTTAAATAAACCCCTGCAAATAAAAATTTGCCCAAAAAAATTAACATACGTCAAAAACTATGACAGATAAGTACTAACAATTAGAAAATATTTTAGTCAGTTTTAAAAGGCAAATTCAAAAATGCAATAGAAATAGGTGGTTACTATTTAAAATTTCAAAGTTGGCGCCAATTTCTCATAGTTCCAGAAATTCAGCCATTTTAAAAATAATTTAGTTAAACTCAGAATGATCGATTTAGATCGTTTGCAAAATTTTAAATCTCTAGCTGTAATAGAAGTTGAAAAGTTTCTAATGTACGCCCTAAAAGAATCAGCCTGTATATGTACAGGGTGTTTCAAGTCTTAGTGCCAGTCAAAAAATAAATATTTCTAGTTGCCCAATAGAAAAAAGTTATACCGCAAACCATAGAGTTTCTAACACGCTAATAGTAAAATCGGGTGAATTATAAAAAGCCTAGTTATATTGTAAACCACTGGGCAAATTGTTAATGAATGAATAAATGTAGGGTTTTTATAATGCGACTGAAAATTTTAGGCGTAGTATAAAACGCCTAACAAGTTTTAATTTTAATGTAAAATGGTTTTTAATATTGTCCACTTAGAAAATGACTGGTTACATTCAGTCTTTTGTAAAAGAATGAAAAATACCATCAATTTTTTTTTAATTCCACCTTCTACTGTAGTTAGGTAGTTTAATAAAAAAAAGAAAGTAAAATTACACCCCAAATTTAAATTTATTCGTCGACAAAAACCCTCTTATGTCTCAATAACTGTAAACATTCTGATAAGGCAAGTTTTGAGTTCAACTATCACTACTATGACCCTCTGAAATACTTATTTGCACAACTATCAATTCACCATGTGGTATTTTGATTTTGAGATTAATTTTTATTATCAGTTATCACCGTAAAATTTTCGTAGTTCTTGATAATACAACCTTTTATTAATGAAGACATTGCTTTTTGTGTCTTCCAGTATTTTAAAATGATAATTTATAATATAAATTTAATGTTCAAAGTGTAAATTTCAATAGTACTCATTATAATACGCCTAAATAATGCAGGTTCGTTTCAGTCGTATTGTAAATGAACCATAGGTATTTTACAATAAGACGAAAACTGGTTAGGCGTTTTATAATACGTCTAAAATTTTCAGTCGCATTTTAAAAATCCTACATTTTAAGTTAAGTTAAGGCTTTAAGTTAAATATAGACTAGACTCGTTAACACTCGACGTTTAAAAATCCACTCGTAAAATAAAAACCCAATTTACACTCAAACTCGTTAAATAAATAACTATTCTTTCCCCGATTTAATTTTTGATTAATTAGTCTCCAAGTGGTTTTTGATTTGTTTGTGAATTGCTCTAATAATTTACTATAGTGCGTTTTTTGGTTTTTATAATATTATGTTTATGAGAAGTTTTTTTCTGTTTGTGGCTCTTTGTAATTTCGTCACAGTATGCAGCTTTGACATAATAGTACATATTTTTAAGGTTGGCGTGATCCATTCAGTTCAATTTACAAATTCTAACATACTTAGTTATTAGTTTGAAGTATTAACGGATTAACAACATTTTCTCTTAAACTTAAAATCATGTCATAGAAAAAAAGTTGTATAATAAATAGCTATTACCTATATTTAAGTTCGCCGTTGCGCAGCAAGCTGCCCAAATATCGTTTGCCATAACTTGGGAAATTAAAATTTCGGGCCAAACTCCCGACGTTCCTCTTGTTGTAAAGTTCGTCCAACAATTCCTGGATATCTCTCCTGTTGTGTAATTCGCCGTTTCGTGCCAACGACTCGATTCCTCGTTTGCTTTCGTTATTTTGGAACGTGGGTAATTGGTCGTTTTTGGCTAAAGTCGACAGACTTCTTTTATTGTTGGGATCTTCCTCGTCTGGATTGGGTAAAGTACGGATATACCCAGCTCTGGCCAGTGCTTCCAGATTACGCTTTCCGGGTAAATTACCCCATTGTGCCAGCGAACTTATCGACCTTTTGTAATTCATTTCGTCCTGGTCGTCGACTTGATCGAGCGCCTGTTGAAATCTACGCAACAAGTCTTTGCGTAAAGCCTGCTGCTGCATAGATGGGTATTCTTGTGGTGTTAGTAAGGTTTTTAGAGTGTTTTCTATTTCTATATCACATGATTCGTCCGATTTTACCTACAATTTAAATTAATGGAAACATTAAAACGGATGTGCGTGACTCATTTCCAATATCTAACGCATCAGCAATACATAATACATGGAACAGAGAGATTTTATAGAAAAAATAATATCACTATTTTTGTCCGATTCTTTCAGGTAATTTTTCCCAAATAATAAACGGTTCACAACGCTTCAATTCATGATCTCTCAGTTTATTTTTGGTAAACTTTTGTGATTTCTGGATAAAAATGTGCAAAAATAGTGTAAAGTAATTTAGTTTTAGACCCACTTTAGTCAATTTTTAGCTTAGTTTAGCAAATTCTCGAGGAACAATGCGTTTCTATCTCAAAAACATTCAAAACTATTTTTGTAATTTTTCAGTCTCTTTTTTGGCAAACTATTGTTAAACAATCATGTTTATACTGTGAAATGCACGAAAAATTTTATAAAGAATGTTTAAGCTCTCGAAAAGGGCAAATGTAACACAATTTTCGTCCCGATCTGATCTGGCGAAAATTGCAAAATTCCTAATTGAATGTTTAGATAAAAAAACGCTCCAAACACGCTAAAATAGCATAGTTTCTGAATCAAATCTGTAACTTTTAGCTAATTTTTGACAAGCTTTTGCGAAATAATAATCTCATTTCCGGAAGAAAAATGTGACAATTGATGACAATTTAAAAAAGCAAAATAATGTCACTGTTAATTCCGTTTAGTGACTTTTTAGCTCGGTTAATAAAATTTTGAGAAAAAATGCGTTTTATCTGAAAAATTTATCAAATTTATGAATTTTTTCAGCTTATTTTTTTTGGTTGAGACGTACGCGAAATGTAAAATAGGTGTAAGATAATAATATTAATAACAAAAAAATGCATCATTTAATATCCCGTCCCTCGTATTCAGCAATTGATTAACTTTCCAATTTTAAAAATAGTAGAAGCACCTAGGCAGCCAATTATACACAAGCATACACCATATTTACAAAAGATGGGTTTTCCGCTGAATAAAAGGTCTGCTCAGGCACGTTTTTTGCTTTTTCGACCAAAACATTTCAATGTTTCCGATTCAAAAAGTGACCGTTCCGAGACAAAACAAGATTAATGATTTTGTTAGCCGTGAAATTTAATAAATCTGAAAAAATTTAATAATAATCGCGTCTCGTATTTCGCTTCATGTAATGTTAAGCTGGAAAAGTGACCCGGAAGTGAATTATTCCTCGATTCAAATCTGGCTGATATCTAATTAGAGGAGACAAAGGTGGTTCCCTAATTCCCTATAACATCATCTCATAATTATTAGGATTATTGGATTATTATATCAATTTGTAAGAAAAAGAATGGTTCTAATTTTAGCTCCCTGAATTATTTTCGCTTTGCGCCACCCATTGCCATAATTTAAATAGAACTCGTTCAATACGTGATCAAATTGTATGGAATACAATCCTGATATTAATGTGTTTAGCGCTTTGCTTTTCCGAGTCGATATCGGGAGTTAAATTCGCATTCATTACACAAGCTGGTTGTTTTATCTATTGTCTATTCAATGCAACAAAGGCACAAAGCTTCAACTAAAAGTTAACAAATACTTAATTGACTTTAGCAAAGTTATTGTGAATGGTGTTTGTTTTAATTAAAACATCGTTACAGTCACTTTCCAGCAGTGGCATATTTAAGATTTACAGGGCGGCAAGAATATCTTTATTTTATTTAAAAAATTCAGGTTTCATTTTTTTAAATTAATTGATCAGATTTTTAGTATTCGTCCTACGTTTTTACTAAGTTCTTAATTGTTTAAGAAGTTTTTAATAGTTTTTATTCTTCGACAATGTCAAAATTTACGGTTTTTCTCCTGTGTAAGGAAGTTTTGACAACTGTTTGGCATTTCTCAATACGAAACGTCAGATTATTTTTAACAGATTTAAAGCAATTTTAAGCCTTGTTGAGACTAATTCGAAAAATAAAATGTCGTATTCAACTCGTTTTCGTGTAAATCGGTTCATTTATTTCACCTCGTGGATGATAAACCTCTCGCTATCACTCGACGTTTAAAAATCCACTCGTGAAATAAAGCGTCCGATTTACACTCAAACTCGCTAAATAATATACTATCAATTCATATTATAGAAAAAGCCTGAGTAAAAAAGCAATACAGTAAAATGTCTGAAAAAAAGTCAGCGGCAACGTTATACTTATTAGAAAAAAGTTTTAAAAATGACAATGTTTTTTGAAAAATAAAAACATTTTAAATAAATACATGCCGAATTTTTTAAAATATTTAGAAAATAAAGAAGATAGGTAAAAAGCTAGTGCATGTTTGGTGACATTATACAGAACTATTTCAAGTTTTTAAATATAATTTTCAAAACTATCTTACATTTTCAGAAAATCTGTGCTAGAACTGACTTTGCTATTTCATTCAAATAAACTTTTAAGGAGTTAAGGACATTACTGAATTTTAGAGAAAATCAACTGATAAAAAGAATGAAGTTACAAGCAGATGGAAATTTACTTATTTGTTTTTATCAGATTCCATGCTCGAAAATTGATAGAATTTGTTTGATGTCAGACTTTTTACCTGTTGTAGAGTATATAGTATTAGAATAGTCTATATTAAAGCATCAATATGCCTAACATTTTTTGAGCAGTTTATGCAGTTTAACAGTTCATTTGAGGTGTCACAAGAGGGGTGTAAAATTTAAAAAACTGGTATTAGGTACGACAAAAAATGTCCTCCTGTTAATAAAAATGTTTTTCAAAGTCCGTAAATTTATCCTCATTTTCTGAATTAACCAATAATTTTTTTAAGAAATTTTATCATTGTCTGGGGCGGCAATGGACATAAATACGCCACTGCTTTCCAGCTTTCAATATTTCCAGATTTTTCCAACTATTCCCGAGCAAAAATTAGGCCGATCTTATTTGCAGATTCTGATAAGTAAACACAATTAAGTATCATCGAAAGAGCTTCTCCTTATTGCATGTCTTTATAACGAGAAAATTAATGGAAATCGGAAAACCTTAACGAATTTTCCGCTTATCCAAGCTGAAATAACATTAATCTCGAAACACTAATTGATTAGATTTGTGGACTGAATCATCTAATCCCATATCGAGCTTCACGATCAAAGGAGGATTAACCGGCAAGAAATTTTGCTCTCTTAGACGAAAAAAATGTTGAATTCGATTTTTTTGCGATTTTCTCAAAATTAAACCGAGTGAAACACGAAAAATTTGTTGTAAACGCACCACTAATTTCTGCCACAGAGTTATTTCGAAAATTGCACTTATCACTCGCCAAAAATTACTTACCACAAAAATTAAGGCAAACACAAATAAAAATTTCGGCGAACCGAAATGCATGATTTTAAAAACTTGCGCCGTCACACAATAGAACACAAAACTGTTGCTTCAGATGCAACACGTCCTCATCAACGGTCGACCGACGCTCACAGTCGTCGCGACGCCGGACGTCGGCTTTATACAGTTAGGAAAAACAGCGGGGGCGGCGGATACGCGCAGGATCCGGACTAGGGCACCAAGTGCCTTCACATTATCCTGATTTTGAATTATTAGTCCTTTGCAAAAACAGGGGCGGATTACCCAACAAAAACAACGAAAAGTTTTTGATTTTTTATTGGACATATTTTAGTTTCCTCCGCACGAAGTAACATTTGCCCCTCGGCAACTGACAATTTGCAGGTAAAAGAACTTCTAGGAACACAATAAATCCCAACGTGAATAAGGGTAGGTATCCAAACGAGTTCTCTCACAACCCGTGTCAGAGAAGCCCTTTCATCTCACTCTATCCCTTAAAATAGACAAGGAGCTGCGATCCTTCGTAACCGAAACTCCAATCCCAAAAAATTCTAATAGGATAACGGCTTTGGGGGTTTGCTATTTGAATCTTACTAGAGTTCAGTCGTGGCAGATGCGTAGTCGTGAAGTGATAATTTCAAAAAATAAATCAAAATTTGTAACACTACACGATCAAATAATTGCACCATAAATAACGACACTTTTCGTAAAAATTTCCCTGGTGGTGTCTCACATTCAAGATGACTTCAACCCCAAATGATTCGTTTAACACAAGCGACCAGTTGATGGATTTATCTTTGAAGAACTTTTGGGTTATTGTGCATTATCCTTGTAGCGACCCAGAGTGTGAATATGAAATTGTGGGCAAGAAAGACCTAGTTTTTGACTCTTGGGAGGTGTTAGAACGTGGCACTGTTGTCACAGTTAAGTATGGTAACGCAAGAGTGCAAGGAATCGTAGTCACAGTCTCAGGTAAACTCAATAACTCACATAACGAACGTTAATAACTATTTCAGACGACTATAATTTGCTTTCGGCAAATTTGGAGGATTATATCCAAGAATACAAAGAAATAAAGTTTGAAGAAGTAAGTTTGTTGGGACTTATTCTGTTGCCTGATGCTCTAATAAAAATTTCAGTCGAGAAACTGTTACGAAAAACGCGGAAACTTTCGTCATGTAATTAAAATCGCCGATAAAGAAACGCAAACAGAGTTATGCGATGCTGAAAGTGCGACATTAAAGCGCCAATATGAGGAACTGCAAAATAAATACAACGATTTGAAATTGGCAGTCACTGGTAAAGTTTAATTAATGTCGCACCAATCAATCAAAACTGTGTTAATTGTAGATGTGAAAACCGAACTGAAAACCACAATTTTGAAACTCGACGTTATTAAAGAAGGAACATTTAAAGCACCCTTACAACCACTAACCGACAACAAAGAAAACACCAAACAAATGGTCCGGCTTAATTAAAATAATTCGAAAAATGATGTAATTTTTAGGTGCAAATTGGCTCGGGTGGTACGAAAATCCCGCGTCAAGTGTACAATTCGATTAAATGGGCCAGTTATTCAGCAGCTACGAGAAAATTGCTAATTACACTTTTTCCACGAAGTGTACTTGCCACGCATTCGCTAACGGGGAAACCAAGTCCTGCTTTTATCTCGAGTAATAAGCAAACGAAAATGAGGTATGATGGAAGTGTAATGATGCTAATTTGTTGCTACATCTTTCTCAGATTGGACCCGACAATTATTTCCGATATCATTGAAATTGTCATGAAGAAATGTCTCGTTTCGGAACCGTTAGTTCGAAACGCGATTACGACAAAATGTGCCGACGAAAATAAAATGTACAAGAAGCGACTGGAACGGCAGCAAGTCGAAAGCGATGAAGAAAACAACCACAAGAGAGTTAAACTCGAAAAGTAATTAAATCCAGCGCCGTCAGTTGTACAGTTTTCTGCGATTATTTGGCTAGTAGGAGAGACTCCGATAGGTGGCACAGCACGAACAATTTCAAATAAATTGATTTTTTAATTTTATTTTATACGTATTGCTTGTTACCAGTAAGTTTTGTATTTTTTACAAACTAGAAAGGAGTTGTTTCAAATTCAAATTAATGAAAATCTGGTGGCTGATTATATTTGCAAATTTATTGACGTCACAAGTGCCCTAGAAATTTTTTACGCGTTTAAATTTCTCCATAAGTTAGTCCAAAACGGTTTAATTGGACGAGTTGACGTCATTTATATCCCCATTAGAATTTTTCAACGCTTTTGTTTGCTTCCTCAATTAGAGCCTAGTTAAAGTGCTTATTTGCTAAAAACATTCGTAAATACGGCACCAACTGACATCTTCATTCAATAGTGTTTTTCTAAACTGTCTTTGTGGAAAGAAACTGCCAACATTTGTATTGTTTCTTTGTTGTTTTTAAAAATAAAAATTTATACATCTGTTTAGTTCTTTTAATTAACTATTAAACCCGAAATCCCTTAACTACCTTAATTTAGTCAGTTTTACGTAAGTAACTTCGTTTAATTAACGAAATAAATCGGCACAAAACGAGCGTTTATTGTTAAATGTCTAATAAAAACGGCAATTGCTGATTCAAACGTGAAAGTCACAGTGAAGGTTCCTGCAAGGTTTAATATTTTATGCTGTTGCTAACTCGCCGGCTTTAGCTGGGAGAAAATTAATAATGCAAGAAAGTGGAATTGATTTGGAAGCTGTTTACTGTACGAAATATTTTAAGCATCCAAAAGTCAAGTTTTATCTGTGATTTTAATCGATAGTATTACAGCGGTTGTAGATGAAAGATAATTCAAATGACTTGGGATGTACACTATGGGGGACCCACAATCTAATTACTTTGTACACGTCTACCAACATAAACCATATGTGTACCTACTGAATCAGTTTACATCTCTTGTTCCGCCCGCATGTTAATTAAGCGTAGGTTCATGTCCAAGAGTTTATTCATTTTTCGTAAACAACATATTTTGCATCGGCTTTAAACACATTAATCAAACGTGTGAATCAAAATGAATAAAACATTGCTGGGTTTATTTGTTGACCGTTTTATGTCTTCGTGTAAAAGATACAAATCTTATCGTAAGGTAAGTAAGAAAAATAAACCACTCAAACTATAACAATGAATGAAATTTATCAGATCAAGCGCAAATAATACAAAGACGAGTTAGTTTCCTGTCAATTATTATTTTTACGTGATTGCCAACATATTTATTAATAGAAAAGCTGGAACTTTTCGAAAGAAAATATATTAACATTCAAATGATGTTCTCTTACGTAAACAGTCCGGTCGGGAACTTGTTATTTTTGGCAATCTAACGATATCAAAGTTCGATTTAGGTACAGATAAAAAATAAACTTAATCAAATTCCGCAGTTTGGACAACACTTTATTTTTCGTAAAGGGACATTATTTAATATTTAAACAAACAAGGAAGTGTGATTTGAATTCAATTAACATAAACTGATTGTGTCCGTACTACCAATGACCATGAGTACCTTACGTCCGCGATTTTTCATGGTACTGTTTGCAATTTTCACCACTTTTCAAGGTAGGTACTACACATACGCACAACAAACACGAAATTGTTTATAAAGATCGAAGCAAAACCTTTGCATTGTCTAATTAAACATTTGGATTAGTGGCCAAAAGCCAAAGGAACTTTCTCCTGGTCACTATTCTTGGTACGTGCTAAATAAAACACACCATAAAATTTGTTGACTATTACCCGAGTATCAATAATGTGGAATTATAACTGCATATATTAAAACCAGTAATTTTCCAAACCGTGGAAATGAATCAATAAAGAACAGAGTTGAGGCAAGCTGAACGTTTCTGATCAGTAAATTCGTCACAAAAGCGACCTATTTCTGGCTATATTTCGTGTCTGTTTGATTTTTTACTCATTTTTGAGAAATATTCCTACATGAAAAACGTGTTAAAGTATTATTTGATATCGTCCAAAATCATCAACTACTTAGGTTTAAATCGAGTCCTATTTTTAACTCACAATGTTATCTTTCTGTCTGCTATTTTTTCGGAGCCAAATTTGAAAGGGTTCCTGTTGTCCCAGTGAAGTGAAATTTGGCATACTTACATAATCTGCGTGACAATGCAATCCCATGTAGTTAAATACCCCCTAAAGGGGTTAAATGGGGTTTTGAAGTTTTAGGTTATGTTTACAAAGGGGTTCTCGATTTGTAAATTTAAGAGGGTTCCTGTAGTCGCAATGAAATGAAATTTAACATGCTTACGTAATCTGCGTGTCAATGCAATTCTATATAGTTAATTACCCCCTAAAGGTGTTAAATGGGGTTTTAAAATTTTAGGTTATGTTTACAAAGGGGTTCTCGATTTGTACATACCGTAACTTATACCGACATAGACGGTATGTTGGTGATTTGGATGTCACGGTAGATGTACAGTGTAATAACAATAAATAAAGACTAAAAAGAAAAATATATAAAAAATTTTTTTTAAAAAAGCTTTTATTTAAAAGATGCACTAAAAAGTAAAAAATAATGTATTTCAATCCCAGGAGAATATTTTTTCTTACAGGTTAAAATTCTAAAATTTATAAAAGCTTTGGAAGTTATAAAACTACGGCATTACAGAATTACTTTGTTCAGTTGACAACTCCCAAAGCTTTTATAAATTTTAGAATTTTAACCTGTAAGAAAAAATATTCTCCTGTGATTGAAATACATTATTTTTTACTTTTTAGTGCATCTTTTAAATAAAAGCTTTTTTTAAAAAACATTTTTTTATATATTTTTATTATTAAAGCGCCTGTTAGATAATATTAGGTGCGGTCTGGATGTTTAAACTTTTGCATTTTTGCCAGGTCCAGCTTTATTTCTAACTTACTTTAACATAGATATTTTTTATCAGTTAATACACCCTACTGACATCACCAGATAAATAAGCAATAACGCGTGGATAACGATTTATATCTTTTGCCTTCAAAAATCGCAAACTTTTAGACAACGTACTCGTCTAAACCAATATTTATATTCACTTTCTGACTTGGGTGTGAAAAATAAAGGTAACCACTTAATTAACGACTATTAGCTTGGGCTAAAGCGTGGGCCCAATGTCTCTATCGATTTGCGAACGTTTCCATAATGAAAATCTCGCGCAATAAACCTTCCCGATTTATAGTGACATTCGACCTTTTTACAGCGAAAACTATGACGAATTCCTCCAGTAATTTTCCTTATTCCTATTTAACAACAAAACAAATTGCTTGGAGTTTGTCCCCAAAAAATGACGCAAAATCTACAGCGTCTAGCTGTCTAGAACACACCATTTCCATGACCCATCAAGGTCCCACGTGGGATAATGCGTGGCGTCCACATTTTCCGCGACTAAATCAAGACGGCGCTGGCTGCGTGATAGTCCAGTTTTGTGCGTGACGCTGTTAAGTTTATCCACCAAAAACGCTCGCTAAAGTATAAAACTTGAACAATTTCTAACACAAAATCATTCGATTTGTTATTGTTGGTAAGTTGAGTGTCATTGCAACTTTCTCTTCCGACTCTCTTTTACTTTCTCCGTTTGCATGTGTTGGATTTTTCGCCCGATTGATTATTTTAAACGTTTTTAATTGAAACGCGAAACCAAGTAATTTTGCAACTCCTTGACATTTTATTATTGCAGTCCTTGACTTGAATAAGGCTTAAGGCCTTTATGGGCATAAATTATGTAGCAAAAGACAATAATATAGTGTAAATAACAAAATGTAAAAAAGAAATGTAAACATTTTTGTTTATTGTTTACTATTATACGACAGTGGTAACAAATTCTAATAGCCCGTGTTAACATTAAAAATACATTAATCACAACACGTAATTTAATGCCAAGTAAAAAATCTTTTTTTGACTTTGCAATTCACCCCTGGAATTTTTTTTCAAAGTAAGTCAGTTTTACCTTAAAATAACCTGTAACTTTTGAAATTTTTATAAATAATTCTAAATAGGCCGAAACAATGTCCAAGTATTTTATTTTGAAAAAAGTTTTCGCTTAAAAATTTTATTTTTATTTTTTGGTTCGCTTCTTTTAGAGAAATTTCGCACTCGTGAACAACCTTTTGGTGGATTTTGCCGCAATTAAATTAGCTTATCGAACTTATCAGATCGCTGGTCTCTTATCGGGATTTCCGAAAACATAAAACACACAAACAACTCAAAGAAGAAAACAAATCTAACACGAATTTGTTTTAATTTGATTAAAGTAACACACAACAAAGTCAATATTGACTTAGAACGCTTTGAGGAGTATGAGGAGTATTTATTAAATGATAATGTTTTGTAGGTAAATAAAGCTAATTTGTAGTCTTGACAATTTAAAAATAAAATAAATAAACGTTATCATCAAGTAATGCCAAATAAGCTTCCCGTTTTCTAGATTTTTTTTTAATTTTAACCAGTTCCTGCTGGAACTCACCGAATACAACCAACAATGTGAAATTGCCGTTCAATTTACCAACAAATGTTTACATATAAGCCAGGAAAAGAACAATTTTCACTAATTAAACCGGTCCATGTAAATTTGCAATGTACGTAATGAGCGAATTAAGCAGCACAAACACGTGGTGAAGAATTAATGCCGAAATGCCAAGAAAAGTAGTTTGAACTTTGCTCATTGAACATTAATTCGAAAGGAAGCTTATTCACGAAATGTTACAACTTCTGAATAAATTGTTTTGACACGTGTTAAGTGAATGAATAGTAATTGCAAGTCGAGAAAATTTTAATTCGCTTGGATAAACAAATCAATAAAAATCAATCGAATTTTTAATTTGTCGAATCACATGATGAAATCAATTACCCGCGTTCCTCTTCAATTATTTTCGTGATATCAATCATTCTTGACATTCTTTATGGCGCAACATGACTAAATGTAGTCTGATTATTACTAAAAATAATAACTTCCTTCGATCACTATCTTCGTAAAAGTTTCGTCCTAAATCAGTTGAGGCAAGGACTTGCAGAGGTCGCTCAACAAGTTATCCTTTCCTTACGTAATCACTCAAAAATCTGTTTTTAAAAATCAAGCCTGGATTATCTAGCTGCAACCGTAAATCTTCGAATTTTGACGCGATGTTTATGAATCATCTATTACTGTAGGTACTTAGTTTCAGTTTGTAACGCGTTAGAAACAGATCAGTTTCGAAAACATTGCCCAAAATGCCCAAACATTGTCGTAACGAGTAAGTATTTACAAGTGCTCTAATTTGCACTTGAGTTTTTTCCATCTATTACAATCATAGCCATACCGTCTGATCGCATTATTAGATCACTATCACCAAACAATTGATTTTGAAAATCTATTTATAGCATTGTGTTTTTGGAACAATGCTATTTACCTGATCTTAAATAAATGATAATGATCTCGAAATCAAGGCAGATATAACCCACCACGACGAGACATTGAGGTCAGTTAGTTGTGTGCAGTTTTCGAAGGTGGAAGATCCGATTTTGCAAAAGACGAGATGAAGTGGGACATGTAATTATTATTTTTTTATTTTTCTTGCTTCACTAATACTTTTGCAATCTCAACACTTGAGTTATTTACGGCAAAGGCTCCTAAAGCCGATCAAGGTTACAACTCGTGCAAAATCACAAGTATTTAGCATCGGGATTAAAAACCGCAACCAAGTTATGATTAATTACACGAATCGGTCGTTAAACTCACATTGATAAAAAAAAATCAATTAGAAGAGTTAATTTTTGTGTCCGTTCTTTGGCGGTTTATCCATGTCTAAAGGTTAAATTTAAATTTGCTCGCTACTGTTTTGGGATTTCCTGTTATCTGTCGAGACAAAGGAACACAATTTTTGTTTTTGTCGAAATAATTGCGAAATCCTGTCAACAATTTTTAAAACTGGGCCATAAACGTATCACAAGAGTTATGTAAATTTAAATTGGCAACGTCTCGCTCTGTTTCACCTAACTCTCTTAGAATTACACTATTTTTACCGGAACTATCAGAATATCACACCTATTTATTTTATACGAAAATTCCAAAGGTCACGTTCACACTTGATTTTCTAAAAACAGGAAAATCGACTTGAAAATAAATTCATTGCTAGTACTTTGTACCTATTTGCGATCAATTGGTGCTTGAAAGTACGAAAATAGGAACAATCATGATGTTATCAATTTCAAGTCAAGATGGGAGACTATTTTTTATCTAAGCCGTTAATGCATTTGTTTGCTCTGCAAATATTTTCCTCTAGTATTATGGCTGCGATTTCAATTGGCGATAATCATATCACAGCATTTAGATTCACTTGTGTCCACAATGAAGCATCGGAATCCGACCTAAAATCATTCCACTCTCCATAAAATTCCAATTTGATACAATTAGCGTTTAGTTGTAATTTCGTAAAGTTCTAATTTTAACCCTAACTACTAAAGTCCACATGAATCGGAGAACTGGCCCAAAATAGACCACATAAATAAATATGTCAACAAAGCTTCGACCAGTTTTATATAAACTCGAGTTGAATTTTTGCGTTAGTTTCAGTTGAGAGTCTGCCACGAAATAGTGGCACCATGGTCAAGTTAACGTTAGCCCGATTAAATTTTTTAATTCAAATTAAATGATCGCCTATTTTGTTACAGAATGAAAATGCCAACCAAACCGAAAACCGCGCTTAAAGAACCAATCGAACTAGAAGTGGGCACTGTCTCTGAAGAAATCGAAGTCCCAGTGGCTTCAGAAGTTGTTTTCCGTAAAATATGGAAGATCAAGCGGTTCCATAAAACTATAGCCAAGAGAGATTTAGTTGACAGTCCCGTTTTTCGCTGTTCGGTCAATGGAATGGCCACGTTTTGGAACATTTCAGTCAGATTTTGGAAAGGTGAGCTATTAATAAAACCTGGTCAGGTCTATTATTATCACTGTTTCAGGTCCCAATGGTAAAAAAATCACCAATCCCTTGGTGGTTTGTTTGAATTTGACTGGTTGCGAGACGGAAGAGACAGGCCAGGCTCGTGTCCGTTTCCAGTTCGGTGTATGGGACGCTAGTATCAAACATTGGGAATGTTGTCCCATTTCCAGTGTGGTACTCAACCTCCAAAACACCAAGGACTTGCTTTCAGTGGGCTACAAAAGCCTCGGAATTCTCGACCGACATTTAGATAGTTGTAAGTCAATTCAACCCGTCTTGAAATTTTTACAAGTCAAGGGAATTGCAGCAAAAGACGTCAGTATTATGCTTAAACTCCAGATAATCCAAAGTGACGAAGAGGTCCACAGTTTATCGCAAGACATGGCTAGGTTATTACTAAAATCCGACGACAAAGACACTGTTATTGAATGTGCGAAAGAGGACGAATCTCCAGTTATTAAAGTCCACAGTTGGATTATTACGGCACGCAGCAGTAAACTCGCAATGAAATTGCAAAAATTCCAAGACGAGAAAACGGCAATCAAATACAAACTCGACCTGTCCGATTTCCAGCACAGTCTGGTAACGGAACTAGTCCGATACATTTACACGGACAAAGTTGATAACGCTGATACGCACGCTAACAAACTTTTGCCTTTGTCAACAAGATATCAACTGCCAGGGTTAACAGCGTTGTGTGAAAGAACGTTACTCGAAAGTCTGACTCCGAGCAATGTTGCAAACATCCTGCTTTTGGCCGACCAGTGCGGCTGTGAAAATCTGAGAAAAGCCGCTTTGCACTACTGCGAAAATTCCGAAGAAATTAAAGAAAGTGTTCATATAGGTATTTCTAGCGCTTTACTGGCGGTTTTTTTTCTAATATTTTGTGTCGCTTTAGGTAAAACTCTGGCGTGGAGAGTCATGGAAATGGTGAACCCGGACCTCTTCCTCGAAGCGTGTGAGAGCTTCGGGAGTTCGTCGAGTAATTTAGACAGTCCTGGAACTCCGGGTTCGTGGAGCGATTAACCGACTGTTAATTTATTATGATCATGAAGTACAAATTGGAATTTATCTGAAGAGATCTGTGTTATTTATTATGTGTAAAACGATGTGATGTAAATAATTGTATTGCAATTTCATTTGTTACGATGGCTGTATTAAAACACACTATTTTGTAATTTTTATATCGCTTTATTATGCTGAGATGTTACATTAACAATCTTTAAGTGATATGTAAGGCTTTTGTCAAAGTTTAATTGCAATGTATTGCACGGTCTAGTTAAGTATTATTATGTAATGTTACGATAAATAAATTTTAAAATAAAGAAATGTTTATTAGTCTGAGTACGATTGTACCAAGTCTGAACCCGAACCCGAGCCTTCAAATTTCATAGAAAACAACGAAATTCCAAATGGCTTGGCAATTGTCAGCCGACATAGACAAAATTAAACACCCAATTTTTTGTCGACCTTTTACAACGCCTTGTGATTGGGCTGTTGTATAGTTGGGAGTGCATTAGGCGATCAATATTCAATGACAAACAGCTTGCTGTTTTTTGTGCAGTAGATAAATAAGACGGAGGTAATTTTTATTGGTCAAATTATTCGACGAATAAATGAGACGCTAAACCGGCTAGATTTTCACTTCAATGCCAACCTTAACAAAATAATCAAATACTAGTTTTTGCCGATTTTTTGAACTGATTGTAATTGGTCCGTTTTATTGTTGGGAGTGCATTAGCCCACCAATATCCAATGACAAAGAGCTTGCAATTTTTTGTGCAGTAGATAAGTAAGACGGAGGTAATTTTTATTGGTCAAATTATTCGAGAAACAAAATGAGAGGTTTAATCGGTTTTAGGGCTGGTCTTTCTCACAAAACTGGAATTCTGAGTACGATGGAATAATGGGGAATATTGATTCCATTATTTTCTTCATTAACGTAGATACCGAAAAATTTGTACTTAAGCAAAAACTTCAAAACAAAAAAATTAATAAACGAATTTTGAAATTTTTCCAAGAGGTAAACCGCACCCAAAGTTATGTAGGTACACCAGATTTCGACAAAATTTCCTCTGCTTTAATCATGATTTCCTCAAAGTTTTCCTAAGACTTCCCCTAATTTTTTAAGTGATTTTCTTAATTTTGTACACCCATTTCTGTACCCCTCGAATTATTCATATAAATTACCACATTTGAAATCTATTTGAACTTTAATGTAAGAAGATAGAAACAAGAAAAGACATTTAAAAGACAGTGCGGCGTTCCTTTAAACAATGGTTCATTTGAAATAAACTGATCGAAAAAAGTAAGTGATATTGGTCAAATGAATACATTCATCTGCAAACAGATTATACGTTTATACGAGTGATAATTTTTGCTAGAGGATATAAAACCGGAACAACTCTAAACGATAAAAAAGCTTCATAGAAAAACACAAATGATATTATTTTTACTGCTTTTGCAGATTTTCTTTAAAATTCAATACCCTAACTTTCATTTTATTTGTCAATTAAAATTTAATTTTTTCTAGTTGTCTGTAATGTTAGTTGGTTAATTCAGAACCACCAACTTGAAAAAAAAAACATTTGAGGCATACATATCTTTTTTTTTATTAACAAGAACACTCTACAACAAATTTGATTCAAAAACCCAACTCTTCGCGCGCTCGGCGCTACCAACCGCTCGTCACTAAAACCCCCACGTTTGTTATTGTTTGCTAATGGCGTGTTAGCTCAAGAATTCGGCCAAAAAAATCCGGTATTTCCCTTAAAACTACTGTAAAACAATGCCGGGAACAATCCTCGAGAACCTTAGCGGCCGTAAATTGAGCGTTCTAGTGGCCATCCTGTTTTTCAGCCAATTGGGATGCTTCCTGGTCGGCTTGATAGCCCCAAAACCGGCAAACTCCCAAGGAATCCTTGCTACAGTATGTCTGAACAACAAAACAGCCGCCAAAGACATGAACTATTGGGTCACACGCAATTGCGAGCGAATTGACTTGAACGATGTCAAGCCGGGAGTCACCGCTGATGATATTGTAAGTATTCAACAGTGGAGCTCCTGCGTTCAAAACTAGTAACTACAACTAAAGGAGAAATTATTTTTTTAAAACCAAATTCGTTGACTTGCCATAATGTGGCTCTGGAGGAATGTCATTGTCATTTTATTCCCGAATTAACAAATTTACAAATGGTTGCTCCTATTTTAGGTTTTTGTCCTCCAAATGCCGCTCTCCCCCGAGATGGACTTCTCCCGCTGGCAGCAAAACCTAGTCGGGATCCTCCAGTTCGATCTATTGTACCAGAACGGTTTAAATCCAGTCGAGTTCATTGTGGAGCTCACAATCGACGCCCGTTTGGCTTTTAGTGACAAGAAGCGAACAGGGGGGCGCACCCCTTGGTCGTACTACGCCCACTCGGAGGAAAAACGCTACATGGACTGTAACATCGACTTGAAAAATATCAAGGACCCTGAAGGATATCCGTACAATTGTTCGATGGTACCGCTATTCGAGCTCGGCTCCTTGTACCATGACTACTACCTTCTGAACATTCGGCTGCCTTACGACGAGAAGCAGATGAAGAACATCGACTTGCGTAAGATACAAGACGTTTACTTGCATTTGATTCACATGAACGGGGGTTTCACCCAAGTTTGGGTGTCTCTTAAGACGTTTTTCTTCCCGATTATTATCGGGATCATGGTTTGGTTCTGGCGAAGGGTTCATTTGCTATCACGAACGCCTGCTTTGCTCGAATATATGCTGATTTCCTTGGGGGGCACTTTAGCCTTCCTGGACCTTCCGCTCGAATATTTGACCCTTTGGTTCGAAATGCCCTACATGTTGCTACTTAGTGACATCCGGCAAGGCATTTTCTACGCCATGTTGCTTTCGTTCTGGCTCGTGTTTGCCGGTGAACATATGCTAATCCATGACAATGGTGAAAAGAACAGTATCAAGTTGTACTGGAAACACTTGAGTACTATAGTAATTGGTTGCTTGTCTTTGCTCGTTTTTGATTTGTGCGAACGTGGCATACAATTAGTCAACCCGTTTTACTCGATTTGGGTCACTCCAGTTGGTACCAACCTTGCCCTCTCTTTCATAATCCTAGCTGGGATTTCGGCTAGTATGTACTTCATTTTCCTGTGTTACATGATTTGGCGCGTCTTCAAAAACATAAGTATAAAGCGTTCGGTTTTGCCCAGCATGTCGCAAGCCAGACGCTTGCACTATGAAGGTATCATCTACCGGTTTAATTTCCTCATGTTGGCAACAGTGATCTGTGCTGCGGTCACCGTAATCTCGTTCATTTTGAGTCAAGTGGCCGAAGGCCAGAACAAATGGGACGAAAACATGGAACTTGAGCTCTCTTCAGCACTTCATACTGGGGTTTACGGAATGTGGAATGTCTACATTTGCGCTATGTTGATGTTGTATGCTCCTAGTCATAAGCAATGGCCCACAGAGCCGATTTGTACCGAAGGCGAGGAGGTCGAGTTTAGTCGGCTTCCGACCGATCCGACTCCCAATGAAATCTCCTCTTTGACGTCGTTTGCTTCCAAGGCTAGTATTGAGTAAACCCCCGAATTGTATCGGTGTTTTTCTAACATGTACTTAATTCTTCGACTTGTGATGCACACGCACATTTTTAATATTTATTATTGCTCGATGTTTTTAGAATTTTTACCGACCCTATCACGTAATCAATATGTTGGCAGTATTACGTAGCGGGTAGTGTTGTATGTGATCTTTTCGATATTTTAACTATGGTGATTTTTATATGCCGATCAGTATTTTCTCGCATTTACTAATAAATATGTATGATATACAGTAGGAGTCGCTTGTTTTTTTTCCCACCCTAGTAAAGTAACTACAGATTACTGTAGTTATGGTTCCGGTAATGCCGCTAGAGGGTGCAATTCCATTACCCTTAAGTTTTCAGAGCAACTGATTAAAAAAATGGCTGTATTTAGATAAGGCAGATAGAGCATTAAATTCAATAAATAAGAGATAAAAATAATGCCCAGGAATAATGCAACCTGTGTCCTGTCCGTTAAAATGAAATGCTGAATAAATTTTTTTTAAACTTCTCCCAATTTGCACTCTGCGTCATATTTTTTAAAACTCTTAGTGCCGGTTTACAGACGCGTCATTAGTTTAATGTGCAATTAAATGCGTGATTAGCTGAGCACGTGACCAAATTGAACCAATTTGATTGGTCTATTTGCGTTGTTAACTTTTAACAACGAATTAAAATTTAATGAAGCTTTCTATAAACCGGCCCTAAGTGGAAGGTGATTATTTGAGCACATACAAGACAATTTTGAAATTCCACTTACAAGCAGATTTATTTCGAATGCTTTGATTTTGTAGAATAGAAGAATACATAAATTAAATAAACATCTTATTTTACAATCAAGCAAGTTTGTTAAATAAAGTAATACTAAAAAATATGATTATTAAACATTTCATAAAAGTTTAACGGTTTCTTTTGGAAGTAAGACATTTGAAAGTAGTTCTAAACGGTAGATTATGAAGCTAAACTTAACAGAAATTATTAAAGTAGCGGATACTTTAGTTTCATCTGCAAGAATTGCAATGGCAAAGTAAGAGTTAAAGTCAGAGATAAAGATAGTGCAAACACTATCGGACAATAGTAAAGCAACATTCACTACAAAATTAAATGTTTTAGAATCTAAAATCCCAATGGTAAGCACGGAATTTATAAATCTTTTATTTCAAAATCTCATAAGCGATGAAACATTAATTTAAAATGCCAGTAAATTAGTTTAAAACATGTCATATAAATAGTGCTCTATGTTAGCGCGACAGAAGTAAAGCAACTTTTTTATTTAGTGTAAAAAAAGGTAAAGATTAAAGTAAATTTAAAAAGAATACTATTGATGGGTTAGTTTATCTACAAAGTTTGTTGGAGAAATAAATAATATGCCAAAAGGGAAACCAATATGTTTAGTATTAAACATGGTGGTGCACTTTTTTTGATAGGAAAGAACGCAACTACAATTTTTAGGCAGTTTGTCTTGCCAGTTGCCCAAATACTGTGAAGCATTTTCACGCTACCATGTGTATGAGGACAAGTAGAAAAAATGCCCAAATCCGGAAGGTCTTGAAAAACAACATTCTGGAAGAATAGAAGAATTTAAAAAAAATTATAACTGACAGAAACGTAACAAAGTGACCACAGAGGGTATGCTGAATTGGCTAATCCCTCAATATAACACCACAAAATTCGAAAAAAAGCGCTATTTATAGGACTAGGAAAGTATCATTCAATAAACTGGCTACCATCAGCAAAAATATTTTTTACAAAAAAAAGCTTCAGACAGCATGAGTATGTTGCTACGGCGAGTTTTCTTTTTAACATTATCGTCTTCATCAACCTTTTCATCTCATTTTTCTAAAAATTTTTGCATACATTTATTAATATTTAATTCTGGATTTTTGGTACACACTTCTTCATCATTTGTTTCATAGATGGGCATAATCCATGAAACAAATGTTCCTTCTTTGCCCCATAACTCTTTCGATTGTTCGTTATAAGAGGTAAATTTATGTAACGTTATTGTAAGTGGGGAATATTTTTTGTCTGCGTCCATTATACAGAAGGTTCGTTGTAGAGCGGTTTTTTTACATTATTTTGCAATGCATTTGTTACGTTCCTACAAAAATGTCCGTTATCCGGAGGTGTCAATTAAGGGAGGTTTCACTGTACCAGTTCACGCACCGTCTCATATTTATCACAACGCTGCGAACACGGTTGACAATACATAAAAGTGTAAAGGACAAAGTTGTAGAGAACTAAATTTCCTATAAAAAAGTTGTTGACATTATATTCCTTTTTTCAGCGGTATAGGTATAAATTAATTTATTTTCCGATATTTCACCAGCGCTAAAATGAAACAAAACCGTCGTTTGAACGATTTTAAACGTCTGCGGTCTAAATGGTTGAAGATAAAGATAAGGTCTTCCAGACTTTTTTAAAGGAAATTTAGTTCTCTACAACTTTCTTCCTAACATTTTTCTTGTATCTTTAACCGTATTCGCAGCGTTTTGAAAAATACGGGACGAAGCACCAATTTTAAATAATTTTTTTCTCATGTCTCGTAAAAATTTTAGTGTCAGTTTTTCTCGGCCTATTAGGAATGCAAAGCTCAACATTTCATTTTTAAAATAGTGCGATTTTGTATCTCGTTTTGTGTCCTAATCTTAGTTTTCCGTACTAATAACAAAAAAAAAAACAGTAGGATTGCGCGTTGTCTCGTGTTCTTCACCTTCGTTTAATTGATAGTTCAGGTTGCAAGTTTATGAGCAAAGCTCTCTTTCTACAATATAACACTGTAATTGAAGTGGACGTCCAATACCGCCCATCGCATTGCATAAACTACATAGGGCCAATTAATGTTGTTACCCCTGAGGCACCTAAACTTGTAGCCGTCAAGTCTTTTTCTAATAATTATTACTTTTGCTTGGTGTAATTTGAAATTATGTGCCTACCAGGCTTAACTTTATTACAACTTTGGTTGGGGAGGGGAAAAATGGGGAAAATCAAGCAACAACACACTATTTCAAGATTATATATTCTCGGTATTATAGGTTGAAAAAATTTAACTAACCCTAGATTTATAAAAAAAAATGCGTAAGCTATACCATGGCAATTACAAAATTCTTAACTTACGATAATATGGCTTCACAAAATGTACAAATTCCCAAAAAAACTGGAAAAATTCTTATACAAACAATGCCGGGACATTGCACTTATTTACATCAGACTTTAGACGTAGCTTTCGCTTTCGGCGTCTGTGACGAGGAGCAGCTTCGCCGTGGCGTAAATCGGGGGCGGTGGGGGCGGCGGTCGGTACATGGGGGGCAGATGCACCGGGGGCAGGTGTCTGAGGGGCGGCGGCCGGCGGGGCGGTATCGGGGGCCCACACAGACTCTCGTTCGAGGCGCAAAAAGCCTCGTCTTCCTCAATCCAGGTGTTGTCCAGTGAGCGCACTCTGGCGGCTTGTCTCGCCCAATCAGAGCGATGAAACGAGGGGTTGTTGTAGTTAAGACCTGGACTGTCGCGGTCATCCTCCGACAAAGTTAAGCCAGAATCACGACTTAGCGATTTCTGGTCTTTGCTCAACTCGACACTGTCTAACGATAGACCCAAAGCTGTGGGTGTAATAAAGCGATCAGTAATCGATTCGATTATTTTGATCAGTAGTTAGCAAAAAATGTGGATAAGTAAAGCATGCACAGTACTTTATTAACACTTGTTTAGTGCAAATTGCCCAGTAAAAAAATCGTATATCACAGTATCTATTAGCTGTTTCAAAACTATGTAAACGCCAACGTCGCATTTTCTCTCAAAATTAGTTGTTATAAATTATTTATACACTTGAAAAAATTAATACCTAATGTATGAATGTAATGAATGAGAGATCTTATCAATAATATCTATTTTACATTTTTATCTACCTTATTTAAAAAAATTATTTGGTAAAATGCCACGTTGGCATTTACATAGTTTTGAAATAGCTAATAATTTCATTTTGCATTTTTGAAAATGGCTATTATCTTTGATAGTTTCAAACATTGGGGGTAAACATTGTTAGATACAGATTAAAAAGGGCCCATACCTTAAAAGCTAAATTCTCTGGTATGACGTGGAGCAAAAACTTGGTAAACGTATTGAAAAATAAAATGGTACAGCGTAACTTGGAATAAATCATAATATATCATAAAATCACAATTCTGACCGTAAGGAGGCGGTCAGCTTCAATATTTTTTCATGCAATTAATAATTTGTTTTTTTTTATGATAAAATAATACTTAGGTGTTTATTTTACTTATATATTTTATTTTTATAAATACTGGGTCTGGGTAATCGTTTTTTCAATTTTTTGTATAATACTACAATTTCACCATTACCTACCATTTTTTTTATATAAACTTGTTATAAATAACTGCCTTTGCAATTAAAAGACAGTGAAGCAGCAAAACATCTTATTATTTTATGGAACTTCCCCAATAAAGAATTTGTAATTGCAGTCATTGAAACTGAGAAGTAACTATGTCCCTTTTTTTTTAATTAATACCATTTATAGTCTTAATAATTGTAAAAGTAACTGTACTTTTTTTCTTTCTTAACAGCAAAAAGAAAATAAGTTGAGATCTCAAAACAACGATTTAATTCTGATTTTCAGTGGCTTTTTTACGCGTGGGGAGAGTACTAAGAGTACTGCCAGGAGTCGTTTAGCCAATGACTTTTTGTAATGACAAATAAATGTTTCTTAATTTTTTTCAACATTTAACGATATGTGACTAAATCACTTCGTCTTTATAATTATTATAATCGTAAAAATATGTATAAAAATTCTAATAATAAGGAAAACCTGATTTTTTTATACTTAACTACTTTTATAATAAATGCCACGACTGAGTACTTTTTTACAATTTTTTCATGTAGGTACTACTCTAATTCCACCATTACCAATGTTGTTTTGTAAACTTGTTCTAAATTATTTCATTTGCAATTAAAAGTAAGTGCAGCGAGAAAACATACATAGTATTTATTTGGTAGGTACCCTTTCCGTTGAGAAACCGTTGCCAATTTTTTTTTTCGCCAATAAACATAGCCAACAGAGAATTTAAAATTTCGGCTTTAGGTATTATTTATCTCATCTCTATGAGTATAACAATCAGACGTTTGTTTGACTTTTGTCTGCATCTAATCGTAAACTCAAGAAAGCTTTCAGAGCTTTCAGGCAAAAATTAGAGCACAGTCGATCATACATAGGACCTCAATCAACTTTTCAAAACTCAAAAAAAATTAAATTTCTCTCACAAGAGAGATCAAGCTGTCAGATTTACTCACTTGTGAGTATAAACACAGCTTTATCTCTCTTGTGAGAGAAATTTAATTTTTCTCACTGAAAACAGTGGTATAATGTACCTAAAAAACTGCACCTATAAGATAAAAAACTTTATTAACAAATGTGAATTTTTGTGATTTATGCGAGAATAGGCCACTTTAGAAACGTAGATGCTTTCATGTCGTGAAAACCCCATTCAAAAATTTTGAACCGACATTGCTTCTGCCCTATCTCCGAATCTTGGGATGTATTATTTACTGGGCATTTATTATTTCTACTGTGTTAGGTCAGGTCAAGTCAGTAAAAGTATTTAGTCTCCGGTCGGTACTCACAGTGCAAGCTGTCGGATTCCTCCGCCCCGCTGTCGTTCGCCACTTCGCCCAGCAGCGAAACCACTTGTGAACCAAATAAGATTTGGCAGTTGTTGATTAGCATTTCAATGAGGGTGGGTAGCGTCCGCAAGGGGGCGTTTTGGACGGATTCCCAGAGCAAACTCGGGCCAACGCACACACCTAACATCCGTTGTTAATCATTCAATGATTCAATAAAAATAACAAACCTAAATTAGCCGCTGACATGAGGTTAAATCTGGCACGTTTGGCGATGTTGTACAGGACGCAAACCACGTTGGCTAGGAGCAGGTGGTTTTCGCGAGGTAACAAACTGAGGAGTCTTCTCAAATGGTCAGTTCTGCCGCTAGAGGCCGCGGTGAGCCATTCTTGAGCGTTTCCGGTAAGGAGTGGCTCCGGGAGACTCCGGAGGAAGTCTTTAAGGAGTGCGGCAAGGAGCAGCGCTGGTGTGTTTGAAATCTCGTCACAAACGGCAGCTCCTTGCGTATCAACTTTCTCCCGGAGCTCACGCAAGGCACGAGCTGAGGCACACCGCCGGAAAATACCCTGCGTATGGGGGCCCCTCTGGAAGAGGGCCCGAAGACAGGCGGTGATGGCAGGCGGTAGAGCGTTATTGGAACAAAGGCGGGATAAAGCTACCCCGAATAAACGGCCGGTGGTTTTACGGAACAATTTCAAAGGTGTTCTAACGGGAAAAAATCAATAAAATAAATAACGCAATTGAGGAAGTAAAAGACTCACTTTCTCGGAGACGGCTTAATATTCGGTTTCAACTCAAAAACGATATCGCTCGGTATCCGATTATTATTACAATGGGTCAAGTCAAAACCCTCTTCTGCACACAACGACTGTCTCATCCTTGCCAGCTGTATGCTATGGGGGCGCTCGCAGCCGATCAGTGCACAAGGGGCGTTATCCCGATCCCGGGCGTATAAAGTGTAAGCCCAGTCCCCAATTCTGGACTCATCTAGGGCCAAACGGGCCACTTCTCCAGAGTTCATTTCTGGGCCGACTCCCAGTGTTTTGGAGCACTCGGTGCCGCTTAAAGGGTCGCGAAATACCACTTTGATGTTGGTCGTTGGGGGCTCGAGTCGCAGTTGGACTTCGAGGGCTTGCTGCAGTTCGCGCCACCAAGAGTCGCGCGCTGCTTGCGTGCAAAAGGTGACCAAGTAGGTGCGAGCTGGAGAAGGCCAACCTAAGAGGAAGCCCGTCTCGGAGTCGGGACAAGGGGCGATCCACAGTTCCGACACTCGGACGCTTTCCTATGAGAAAAAGCCGTCCATTTATTGGCCATTCCAGGAATTTTCAAAATAACTTTAGTAATGTTAAGCTTCTTTTAAAATAAAGGATCAGTTTATACACTGTCCCAGTGATGTGAAAAAGTCCATTATTGACCTTTAAATGTTAGAAAATTAACATTTTTTTACGAAAGCCGTAGATACTGCCTAAATTATTTTTAAGTATAAGGTGTTTCCGAAATTAGCTACAATACAAACTTATGTTTTTTTTTAAATGGAACGCCTTATATTTTTTTGCATTTTTGGATGTAGCTTTTAACACTGATGCTTTTAAGTTAAATTGTTATTGGTCGATTTTGCTTTGTTTTTGAAATAATTTGTTTTTTTTTACAAAAACACGCTTTTTAAAAAAATTATTACATAATAACTAAGAATCTTATAAAAGTAGAACTTTCACCACTTAAAAAAAAAAGTTCAAACTTAAAGGATAGAGATAACTTTTAAACTATTTGACAAAAATTAAATTAATAATTTTTTACGGGTTGTAAACTGTTGTAATCTATAGTTTTATTTATATTATAATATTTTTATAAGATAAAAAAATGAAAAGGTTTGTTGCAAATTGAATAACTTAATTTTTTTTAAATGGAACACCCAATTTTTTATTTTTGCATCTAAAAGACCTTTAAGTTGTCTCTCTAAAAACATTAACAGTTAAGTGTCTCTTGCTGATTACTTAAAAGATATTTAACTTCAAACATTAAAAAATTATTAGCTTATTGTTTCAGTTGTCGAACTTTGAAATTTTCAGCTAATAACTTTAATGTTACCGTTAGTCTATTTTTCGTCATTTATTCGAGTGCAATAACTAAAATTTTAATATTTTTGCTGAATTTTTAAATCCCTTATGAACTCCAACAAATGGTCCTTAGTGCCTTGGTGGAGTTACCATGGTTATGGTATAGTTCACAATGGTTACAACAATGCTCATGAATAATGTGCATTGTTGCTGAAATTAACTTTTAAAGTCAAACATCATTTTAGTTATTAATTTCAGGCGTTTGAAACTTTATGTTTTTAGATAGACAGTTTAATAATCTTTGAGAAGCAAGAACAAAAAATAGGATGTTCCATTTAACTTTTTCAAGTTATTCAACTTTTAACAAACTTCTTAATTTTTCTACGTTTCTAATTGTAATGCGCTAAACAATTAAAACAGATTTAAGTTTGAAATTTTCCCTTTAAAATGGTGACAGTCCTACTTTTCTACGATTCTTCGTTTTTGTGTAATAAATTTTTAAATAAAACGTGTTTTCGCCAAAAAAATCAAATTATTTCAAAAACTTAGCAGAAGTTTGAATCGAAAACATCAGTATTAAAAGCTACGGCCAAAATGCAATAAAATTTAGGGCGTTCTATTTGAAAAAACATAACTTTAGTGTTTTTTTTTAATATTGGGACAGCCTGAGTATGTACCGAAATATTTTAAAAGTATGCAGCAGGAATCTAAATCTAAATCTATAATCTAAAAAAAGAAAAAGTCAATATCTCTGATAATAAACAAGTTGTTGAACTGTTTCGGATCGTTGGGACAGCCTGTATGTAATGTATTTTCAGCCAAGTTTTTTGTTGTTGTTAATAATTTAAATTGAAGTACATAATTCAAACAGTTTGATTGGTACAAGTTTTGGTACTGATAGTGTACATAAAAACCGAAAATAAAATCTAAAAATTAGTCAAAATGGAATGACTGTTTGTTATGAAAGCAATTGTTGCCCGAACGTGTAATTACGCTATGAAAATAAACAATAATTTCCGGATCACTTTCACCGGATGTTCTGCGTTTGTGTATTTTTCCCGTTTGTTTACCTTGAGTTTGAAGCTGGTGTTGGACCGGGGTTTGGCGACGAGGAGCAGGTCGGAGAAGAGGAAAAGATGTCTTGGTTTGGCATTGTGTGGCATGTGGAGCGGTGCCATGGTGCACGGCGCCTCCACCAAAAATAGCCGGTTGCATGTGTCCCTATTGTTGTTTTCGATAAGATTGAGATCACCGAGTGATTTCTTCCGGAAGGATTTTTTCTGTAAGAAAAGTAAAATTGTCGTTGAACTCCCGTGAATATGCAAATGAGGATTGTCGACAGGAAAAGCTTCGAAATGTAAAAATGAACACACCGTTAGTCCGCGACACGATCGCTGAAAGATTTCTGCATGTTTCTATATTGTATTGCAACATTTATGCAGTTTTAACGGTCTGTTAATGTGCATTAAAAGCACACGAGGTGCATCGAGCTATTTAAATAAACAATCCGGTCGCGATCCAACGCGGAATGTTGTGCTTCTTAGTTAAATGCGCTGTTACGACATCGGGGATTTTATTATGTAAAGGAGGCTCTTCTGCACATAAGCTCGGAAAATCTTCGATTTATAATCAATTGGGCAATCGCCCGATTATTTACATTTCTTCGACTTACCACGTGGTACGTTGAATTCGGCTCAGCTATGTGTAAACCGAGGTAATCGTGGGGAAATAAGTCTTGGATGCGATCTAAATCCCGCCTACGGCCATCCAGGGACGGCTGGGAACCCCCCAACAAACGACCGTAATCTGCCAAGCGCTCGGCCTGAAACAACCAAATTATTGATAAAAATTACGACTGTCGCTATAATTTTGGCCTCCAGCATAAACATTTTGTAATCTTTTAAGGCCTTTCTAATGGTACTTGACATTTTTTACAAGTTCAAATAGTTTCGCCGCCCTAATCGGCGCTTGAAAACTGAGAAGAGTGAAAATTGCAACCTTTTTTGCGTTTTGACAATAAAAAAATTCATAATTAAAAAACTAAAAGTCGTAGAGCAAAACGGTTTGTTCCAGTGAATTCTACGGCTCATTTTACATATTAGATTGGTTTTTTACACGATTTAAAAATTTGAAATTATTTCCTTAAAATTAGGATAGCCATTTCATAGTGCAATAGTTTATTCTTTAACAAAAAAAATCGTAACTCAAAAACTAAAAGTCGTAGAGCAAAACGGTTTCTTTCAGTGAATTCTGCGGCTCATTCTACGTATAATATCAGCTTTTTACGAGATTTAAAATTTTGATTTTTTTTTGCTTAAAATTAGGGTAGCCATTTCATAGTGGGATATATCATTCTTCAACAAAAAAATTCATAACTAAAAAACTAAAAGCCGTAGAGCAAAACGGTTTGGTTCCAGTGAATTCCGCAGAATGAATGAGCCGCAGCTCATTCTGCGTATAATACCAGCTTTTCACGCGATTTAAAATTACGAATTTTTTTGCTTAAAATTTTATTTGTCAAGGTTCTTACCTTCACAAAAATGAAAAAAAAAAAATTTTTTTTAAACTCACTCTAGCAAAGTTTTATGAACTTTTGTATGCTTTTACAACCCTCTGGAGTTGTTAAAAGTTGAAAAAAGTTAATAGGTTCGATTTTTGAATTTTTAATTTTTCCACTTCGTCGCGATTTTGGTCGATTTCCGGTACCCGGAACATTTATCGAGCAATAACTCCCAAACTATTAGAGATAATTCCATGAAGTATATTATCGTTGGAAAGCTCTTTTAATTATCTATCTTTTTCAAAAAAGATTATCGTTCTCCGACTAATACTTTTCGAGAAAATTGCGAATAAAAAGAAAAATAGGTAAAATTTTAAAAAATTCATAACTAAAAACTATTAGCAATTTTGCGATTTTCTCGACGGCAATCGATTCCCGGGATCATTTTGCATAGGTAAGGATCAAAATAGTTTCAGTTTTTTGAATAGTTTTGAAGTAATTGAGAAAATAAAAAAAAAATAAAAATTTGTTAACACCCCCCTACAAAATGGCCAATTTTTAATGTGTCTCAAAATCAGTTAAAACCCATCCTATCTGATAGATTATGACGTGCTCTTTACGATAGAACAAAGAGTTTTCTCCTAGCTCTTTTAGTTTGGCCGTAATCGGCGTTTGAAAATTGAAATTTTTTTGCGAGATATCGCCATGGAGCCTATGCCATTTTGTAGCGCTTTTTATACTGGTTCTAATCGATTTTGTCGTTTTTCTCTAACTCTTATAGTTTCGCCGTAATGGACGTTTAAAAATTTTAAAAAAGTGAAAATGGCAAATTTTTTTGCGTTTTTCTCGGAAACTATAAGACTTAGAGCAAATTTTAAGCATCAGATAGCGCTTAAAATTATCTATTTTCTCGATTAAACACGGAGGCGCTCCGGGCACCGGTTCCGCATTTTACATTATATTATATTGTTTTTTACACAATTTAAAAATTTGAAATTTTTTGCTTAAAATTAGGTTAGCCATTTCATAGTGGAATACTTCATTCTTCAACAAAAAAATTCATACTTCAAAAACTAAAAGTCGTAGAGCAAAACGGTTTATTCCAGCGAATTCTACGGTTCATTCTATGTATAAATATTTGAAATTGTTTGCGGTAAAAAAATTTAATTTAATTAAAATTTAAAATTAATTTAAATTTAATTAAAAAAAAAAAATTTAAAAAATCACTTTTTTAAATCTCGCTCTAGCAAAGTTTTATGCACTTTTGTATGTCTTTAAAACCCTCTTCATCCCTTAAAATAATAAAAGAATTAAAGTGGAAATGGAAAAGTTAAAAAATTCACAAAATCTTGTGTTCAACTGGCTAGAAAGTCTATGCAATAAGTCAATTTGTAAGCCTTGCTATTTGAAAACAATTTATTCGAGGAAGTGCTAATTACGAAAAATTAGTTTTTACCTCGAAAATTCAATTAGAAAATTGTTTTTCAATCGTCAAGGACAACACCCAATAGATATTTAAGAGTCATTCAAGGAAAGTGGCTCGAAATCACTTAATAATAATTTTGGTCATGTTCTAGCCTCCTTCTGCGAAATTACGGTCACAATTGGTTTGACCCCAGTCACGAGGAAGAAATTTGAGCAATCCACAAAAATCACAACCGAAAAATGAAAGTCCCGAGTGAAAGAAAGATGAGTGTCTCTTCAATTTGCCACTCGTGACTCATGATCATATCTCGATTGACACATATGGTACTAATCTCTCGAGAATATTAGATAAAAATCGAAAGAGAAACTTCCTGGGTGTTTCCTCGGCCGCCGACTAATTAACCGAAAGATGCACAATATGAAAGTTGATAATTTACATACAAATAAAACCGATATCGTGACTTTGGCCGATGTATAATTTACGATAAAGCCTTAAGGCTCAAGTCTGACTTGGCGGTGCCCTTAGGTCTCGCTTTCACCACAACCTCGCCCCTTTCCATTCAACAAACCTACTAAAAAAGCCGCAATGAAAGTTATTTATTGTCTCACCAAAAAATTCGCTATTTTTGGCCAAAACGTTGAACTTAACCTTTGGCTATCTTAATTAAATCGAGGCCGTACCGCAGGTTTTTTTGCACACCAAAGTACTGCAAATTGTATTTCAATTAATTAAATAGCAAGTGTTCGATGCGCCTTGTTAGAGTTACAGTTAGGGCAATATTAGGATACTGCTGATTGGTTGGTACCGCACCCACGTACCAATTAATTATTAACACGAGTATATTATGTCGCAACAATGACAAACGGTGATTAAAACGCGCCATAAATAGAATAGTACAATTTTCTTTAATTGAATGAAATTTTTTCGCTGTGGTAATCAAGTCGTAATTTAATACGACTGATCTAAGAAATTTAATTACAATTTCAAACAGTACTACCACCCATGTATTGCGTGACTTTTAACACTCATGGTATTATGTGCTTTTTCCTTTCTTTGGTTTGGGTTTCAAGACGCCTGAGGTGGAGTCGCTAACCGAGCAGCGAAAGTCTTTCTCTTCCAAGGGCTCGTTATTATGCAAACGCATCGACTGATTATTGATGCAAACGCTGCAGAGGAGACTGCTCGTGCATCCACAATTAACATTTAAATGCGTACGAGATGGGCTGATAAAAATATTCATTGTCTATTGTTGTTAGATAGCTTGAGCTGAATTCGGAACGGCTAAGAGAAAATGGAAGGTTACCTGCACCTGACAAAGGTGAAGCTATTAGAAAATTCATAACTACCTGGGTTTAATGCTTAATAAAGTCTGACAGAATAATACAAATTAAAAGGAAAGTCGAGACGGGACGAAGTTTGGGACCATTTCAGGCGCAAAGTATTGACTAGGAAAATTTATGAATTATTCAGGTCAATATTGACGAGTTCACTTTCAACATTGAGAAATGGAAGAGGCTTACTTTGGCCTAGGCAAGGTCAGTCCGGAAATTATGGAAAATTCTACTAAAGATCACTAGTTTTTATCATTAAAATTTTTAAACAAAGAAACTCAATTTTTATGACAATCATAATTTTTTTCACTAAACCCCCCAGAACCAATTACTGGTTTCATTGTTGAAATAAATTTCGAAAATAATTGGTGAAATAAATAAATTCCGCCAATTTAAAAATTCCCGACTTACTTTTACCTAAATAACAAGACATTATTTTGACATTTATTAATAAGTGAAAGAAGCAGGACACAATTATGTCCAGATCATAAAATCATGAAAAACACAACACACATTATTCCGGGTAAGTGCCCAATTATTTGTAGAAAGTATTAATTGTGGGACAATAGGCGCGGAAATAAAAACTTAAAAATATCAATTACAACTTTTGGAAGCGTGCCATTGGCGTCACACGAGAGTGAAAATAATGATTACCTTGTGTATGAGTTTGTCATAAATGTGCATCTTGCACATATTTCGGGTTTAAAATCCTCACGCTAGCGTAAAAGCACACCGGTTTCATTAAAGCACTGCATTGGAAGAGGTCTCAGCGTAAACTGGCATTACCTTGCTTCCACTCCTACCTGAGTGAGTCCCCAGTCGAAATTGTCACGAATTATTGGTACCTGGGTAATTACCAGAGACGTCTGGACTGGGATGATACCCAACATTTACAAGCAAAGAGTTGGGATTATTTACGACAGACGATAATACTACCGCATTTGAATGTGTCGTATGATGGCTGGGAGTGCTAGGAAAAGTTGTTAAAGCTGTATTTTAAATTAATGGCGGGTTTACGGCTTCCAGCGATCGCATTTTTCTTGCTTCTTCGGTTTAATTGTCAGAGACAGATCGATGCCAAAGGTCGCAACGAGAACAATTATCACCTATGATTTCCCAACTCGTTTCGAAATTTGAAAAATTCGACAAAAGAAGCAATGACATGGAGGTTTGTATTCCAATACATCAGAAAAGCGAGTTAAGTTACGTATTTCTAGCGATTTGACGTTATTATTGCATGCAAATCACTAGTAATAAATGTTTTACTGTGGTTTATGATTGGAGGAGTGACAGATAATTGATTGTTGCCGAGCTATGACCTGCCCAAATGTGAAATGACTTGCAAAATGCACACGCAATGTGTTGCATCACAGATGGAGTTATTTACAAAGATGATTTAGGACGAACTTAATTGCAAATTCGATGGATAAAGAGATTAAGGCAACGGAAACACCAAAATTTGTTTGTAGTACCTATTTATTTACTCAGCGATACAAATAACAAAAAACAAATTAAACTACATATCTAGAGCGATTCGGAGATAAATGATACTTTAAAGCGTGAACATTGCTTTTTCAAACGTTTTTGAACTTAAACTATGTTTCTGCGAAGTTTTCTTATTCAGAGTGAGTTTAAAGTAACGCATAAAATTCGTAATTCTTTCATTATTCAAAAATAAAAAAAATGCAAAAACAGGTAACTTGGCATTTTAATTGAACTCAAATTTGACGTAACTGGATCAGTCATGGCGGCGCCATGACGTCATCATTGAATTTTTTAAATAGAACGATACCATTTTTTTTATAATTGGAAGCTCTACTAATAATAATGTGGGTGAACCGAACGCTGAAAAAATTTTTTGAAATTTTTATGAAAAAAAAAACAAATTTTTATTATTTTTTAAAAATAAAATAAAAATGCACAAACAGGTAACTTAGTATTTTAAGGGAGCTCAATTCTGATCAGCTATCTGGATCAGCATAGCGTCATGAATTGTATATACCTTACTTTAGACTAACGAAAATTTTAATTTTAATTTTCGCATTTCCTTTTTCTATAAGTAGTTGTAAAGTAGTTTCACAGTTGTAAAGGCCTATTAATAAGGCTTCGAATTATAAAAGAAAAATCATTTCAATGCATTTAAAAAATTATGTGATGACGTGTCATGGCGCCGCCATATTGGCCGCCATGACTGATCCAGTTACGTCAAATTTGAGCTCAGTTAAAATACCAAGTTTTTGCATTTTTAAATTTCTGAAAAATTAAGAAATATGAATTTTATACGTCATCACTTTACAATGATGATTTGAAATTTTTTTACATGTTTGGTTCATCCATATACAAAATAAGTAGCCCAGTTGTAAAGGCCTATTAGTAGGGCTTCTAATTATACAAGAAAAATCATATCATTCCATTTAAAAATTCTGTGATGACGTCATGGCGCTGCCATATTGGCCGCCATGACTGATCCAGTCAGGTCAAATTTGAGGTCAATTAAAATGCTAAGTTACCTGTTTTTGCATTTTTTTATTTTTGAAAAATAAAAGAATTACGAATTTTATGCGTTACTTTAACTCACTCTGTATATTTTTTGAGGGTTTTTCAAAAATTATCATTTTTTTTATAACATATCTATATAAAGGTATTTATTTGTTGGTGTTTAGACGAGTATAACGAAGGTATAATTTCTAAAGTAATATCGTTAGAAATCTTTGAAGTTTATAGTAAACCATACCAAAAATTCACTGCTAATGTCAAGACCTTTAATTCACAATTTCTCTCGTACGTTTTAACTCCTTACATAAATTAAGTAAATTCAAAAATAACACTTTCACTACTACTAAAAATGAAATATCTAACAACTCGGTGACACTACTTTGAATACGAAAATGGTAACAAGAGTCAAAATTTCACGAATAAAGCAATTCAAAAAATTTATACTTTCACCAATAATGCAAATACGGACACTATCTTTAATTTTACTGCAAATCTGATGCATTTTACTTTCACTTAATACATTTTAAAATCCGAACTGGTCCACTTTTGAAAATTATATAAATTCGGCTCAAACTAAACCGCTTGAATAGAATTTAATGTACAATCGACAAAAAAAATTGTGTCACTTGGCCAATAACTTACCCAACGTGCGATTACGCTAACTTTCCTAATCAAAGGTCAAATAAAAATCGAGAAGATTTACAAAATTGGCCACAATTACAGACAACCTTGCATTGACAATAGAATTGTAAATCAGCCAGCGTTAAATAAATTTTCCAGGTAAAAACACAGTTTCCGGTCACTTTTATGAATGGATTTTTTACAAATCGTCAATATTTGTCTTGGTCACGTGGCGCCACATTAAGGCCAAATCCGGGCTCAACGGGTGGTTCGAAGAATTTCTTCTAACTGACAGCTTGAGATAAGCGTACTTTTGACCATGATAAGTAAGTGCCTTTTAGGTCACGGATGCGTTGATGAAAAATTACACCCATGTGACCCATTTTCCGGAAACGGCCTCGTGTTTGAATTGCTTACATAAGTCGAATGAGAAATGTATAAAGTGATAGCGCTTTATTATTTCGGGACAAGGAAAAGCACTCAAGTGCAAGCTCACCGTGCCAAGCATCTGTATCTTAATTAAGTTTCTTCCATGATGATGGTACTAATAAGACACTCCAAGATTTACTTTCTCTCCCATAGATTTGACATTTGAAATGATAGACACAATGGAGGCGAGAGATTATGGCTCAACGGTTTAATTGAAATCGGTCGAGCATTTAGATATTGACATTTTGGAGATAATTACAACGGAAATGAGTCCAAGTGGTGACAGGGATGTTGACTAAGTGTGTGTCATCTCGTCAAGATAAAATTTATTAAAAAAAAATAATAGATTCGTGACAATACTACAAAACCTTGCTTTTTAAATATACTTGCAATTAATGTAAAATTTACGGTTTTGACCTCGTAGATGTGTGTTGGACGTCTCGTTGCGTCATTTTACATTTTTTTAAATAAACAAATAAATAAATAACAGACCAAACTTTTACCACAATTAATTAATTTTCCTAATTTATGGAGTTTCGTGTCACGACCTCATTTTACCACTTTTCCAACAAATGGAGAGGTGGCAACCCTTGCTCTAATTGTAATAATTATCACTTGGTGACCGCAGGCAGCCTCAAAAGTCAAATTAGAAAATTGGTACTCTGCCTTGTACCATAATAATGATTAAAATATCTCGTCTCAGATGTAATTAACTGCGGCCTGTGCAGTGTTATTTTTTAAGAAGCTTAAGTAGTCGTCTCAAGGCCTAGCTCTGTTTCATATAACGACTTCAACATCGAATCAACTTTTTTGTTTTTCTTGTATTTTCACATAAAAAGTCGGTTAACTATACTGGTAGTTGTTGTAGACATGGTGCGTCCATACAATGTTAGGCCTAGCCATTTTATTACTCAACAGCGGAAATTATGTTACTGTTAAATCCGAAAATTAATAAAACCGTTAGTTCCATTCAATGGAACGTTGTCATTGAGACCTGTTGATAAAAAATCCAAAGCCGATTATTCACAATTATGCTCGCAATCGCATTAAAATTGTTAACCATACAACGATAATGTCAGGCAATTAAAAGTATTTATACTGGCCGGTTTACGGAATGAAAAAAATTTGAATACGTTATTAAAGACTTTTAGTGTCGTCTGTTATTGATAGTCGACCATTCAAATGAACCTAGACAGAAATACATAAAGATGAGGCTCTGGAATGTTCATTGTGGCTAATCCCAACACCCAATCCTTGGTTCCTTGAGTGAAATTTGCACAAAATCGCCCCATTTGTAAATCCTGGCGTAAATCACAAGTTACAACTTGACAAATAAGGAGATGTTTTAGTGATCGGGCAAAAAGTCTCGATATGAACGAGCTACAAAAGCGTACATAACTGGAAACTAGAAATGTTCATCGGCTAGTTCTCGTGATTTTATTAGCGTTTTTGATCCACCAAACGCTTTACCTGCTGAAAACCTCGGGGTAATCAACGGGTACCAACGTTCCGAGAAGATAGTTGGGTTACCGCCCAACTGGATGCCTCACCTGTGACACATCTGAGGCACGGGTTAACCAGGAATTTAACACGCCACCGGGTTTTAAAACTAACTTTTCGAAACGGCTGAAAAACTCAATTCTAAAATAAAAAACTAAACCGGGAATAGCTGGTTTCCTTTGGGAAAAAAATATATAAAAAAATGTTTTTTAAAAAAAGCTATTATTTAAAAGATGCACTAAAAAGTAAAAAATAATGTATTTCAATCACTGGAGAATATTTTTTCTTACAGGTTAAAATTCTAAAATTTATAAAAGCTTTGGGAGTTGTCAAATGAACAAGTAATTCTGTAATGCCGTGTGATTGAAATACATTATTTTTTACTTTTTAGTGCATCTTTTAAATAAAAGCTTTTTTAAAAAAAACATTTTTTTATATATTTTTATTTTTTGCTTTTTAGTCTTTATTTATTGCACAGATTTATTGTTATTACACTGTGCATCTACCGTGACGTCCAAATGACCATATCGGTGTAAGTTACGGTATCTACAACTCGAGAACCCCTTTGTAAACATAACCTAAAACTTCAAAACCCCATTTAACCCCTTTAAGGGGTATTTAACTATATAGGATTGCGTTGCCACGCAGATTAAGTAAATATGCAAAATTTCAATTCATTGGGACAACGGAAATCCTTTCAAATTTGGCTCCGAAAAAATAACCGACAGACAGATAATAACATTGTGAGCTAAATAAAAGCTTTTAAAAAAGCGTCTGCTGTACCAATTTCCTTCACGTTTCAGTGAAAAATATCATTATGAAAACGTCGCCTCTCGATTTCGTCATGGTTGAGATTCTTCGAGAAGCAAAATCCAGCGTTAATTTTTAATTAGTCGTCTCTAATTGAACCGGGTAATTACTTGCTTCTAGAGAGTAAACGCGTGACGTGTATTTGTCAAATACGTGAAAGTTTTCAGGAACATAAATAGAAAATCTCGCTTGCGGCTACCGATTTTGTTCAACGTAAACACATCAATTTGTACCACACAGTTTGTGTAATTAACTGTGCTGTACCACAGTCACTAATTAATTCCTCTGAAAATTCACAATTTTAGAAACTACATATTTCTCGGACCCTCATTAAGGGTTCATTAGGAAACTCTAAAATTTCGGGGAGTATCAATTTGAGGACGTAATTACAGGCGCTGGATGACACAACAACGAGCAGACGAGACTTTTTATATCGTCGTTAAAGCGGTAATGACTAACCCAGATTTAAGTGTTTACTTCCCTTCAAAAATATGAGATACCACCACGTAACCAACATTTCAAAGTAGAATAACTGCGAGAAAATGAAGAAGAGCAAAGACCTATCACGCCGTGTCATTTGGGTAATCTGATGCGATATAAGTAAAATACCGCATCACGACTCAAAAATTATTGCTAGGAGCAAAACACAAAGTTTAAGCCATAAAACACCGACAGGCACGAAAAATCCCAAATCCAGAAAAAATATTAATTGAAAATGATTTTGTAAGCAGTTATGTAACGTATGCTCTCAGAGTTGGAGGAATGTGAAAGGAAACAATGAGCTTAGTGTGGCCCTCCATCAGACGCGTCAAAATTTAATCTTGTCAACCTCAACAAAACAAGATGAATGATTTTCGTCAGAATATTTGGATCAGACCCCTCATTTTCTTTGTCACAACCAACTCCAGTTGTTTGTTGCTTTGATGTTTCCTCCTATAATTATTCGGCACAGTTTGGGATAATTGCAGTGCCGAAAATCTATTTTGCCCCGTTTTGTGCCTTTCAATTATTGTCGCATTAGTTTAACAGTTTAAAAATAATTGTCCACAAAAAGCGGTGTTAAAATTCGAGCACGCTATGCCATTTTTCCACTTCATAATGGCAGTTATTAAAAGCTTTTATTTAACTCACAATGTTATCTGTCTGTCGGTTATTTTTTCGGAGCCAAATTTGAAAGGGTTCCCGTTGTCCCACTGAAATGAAATTTTGCATACTTACTTAATCTGCGTGACAGTGCAATCCTATGTAGTTAAATACCCCATAAAGGAGCTAAATAGGGTTTTGAAGTTTTAGGTTATGTTTCTCGCTCTCGATTTGTAAATTTGGAAGGGTTCCTGTAGTCGCAATGAAATGAAATTTAACATGCTTACGTAATCTGCGTGACAATGCAATTCTATATAGTTCTTAATTACCCCCTAAAGGTGTTAAATGAGGTTTTAAAATTTTAGGTTATGTTTACAACGGGGTTCTCGATTTGTACATACCGTAACTTATACCGACATAGACGGTATGTTGGTCATTTGGACGTCACGGTAGATGCACAGTGTAATAACAATAAATAAATACTAAAAAGCAAAAAATAAAAATATTATAAAAATGTTTAAAAAAAAGCTTTTATTTAAAAGATGCACTAAAAAGTCAAAAATTATGTATTTTAATCACAGGAGAATATTTTTTCTTACAGGTTAAAATTCTAAAATTTGTAAAAGCTTTGGGAGTTATAAAACTACGACATTACAGAATTACTTTGTTCAGTTGACAACTCCCAAAGCTTTACTAAATTGTAGAATTTTAACCTGTAAAAAAAATATTCTCCTCTGTGATTGAAATACATTATTTTACTTTTTAGTCCATCTTTTAAATAAAAGCTTTTATTAAAAAACATTTTTTTATATATTTTTTTATCTCGTTAATCCCATAATCGCGCTTATAACAACAAGCATATAAAACGCTAGCATCGGCGTAATTCATTCGCAAATAATTTAATCTGAGTAGATACGCGGCATTAGTTCCATTTATGTGACAATGGCGGCATAAATACCGAAATGAAACGAGAGAAAGCTCGGTTAATAACTGCCACAAGGAATGGCAAAATTTTCCGGAATCTAGCCACAAGTTCGAGATTAATGAAACTATTCGCCAGAGCCTAGGCCAATCTGTCCGTACAATGGCGAACTTGGTGTTATGCAATGGAATTTTGCATAACATGCAAGGTGGACTGCAAGGAATTTGCCATTTTTACGCGAGAGCCAATCTAAACCACAATTGATTACTTGCATCGAGCTTAGTTACGTAATTACCGATTTTTATGCGATACAAGCACACACGCAAATTAATTACCAAGAGAGGGATCACTACGTTTTTCCTAGACAACGAACCAATTTACTTTCGTTATGCACAGATAAGTGTTATTACATGCAACGGGACCTTAACGGCACATGTGCGAGCTGTTCCGCCTTCGGAATATATTGTTCCTTTTATTAATTACGGCGCTTTTTGCATGTTGCACTCTTGATTGTGAGGTGCCTATAGTAGCAATTTGTTTTCTATTTGTCAGAAACGAATGATAAAAATTAGTTGAAAAGATAATTTTGCACACAAAAGTGAGTGATCCAAGATGTTAAAGGCTTTAGAAAAATCCAACTGTGTGTGTCACAATGGTGGCTTTAAAGCAATCAGCAAGAATTTTTTCCCAGGGCTGTGATAGTACTACAGTTTTTTCGATATGATTGTTTATTAGTAAAGACCAGATTTTAGGTTTTTTGGCTTTTTGTGTAAACTGTAGGCATTTTAGTGGGACCCAGACACAAATTCGTTTTAGCAAACAACATTAATTTTGACACCCACTTGATTTTGCCAAAAATGCCTACTTTCCTCCTAAATTAACATTTCACGTCCTTATATTGGATTTTAAAAATCCTAAAATAGGTTTTATCGATTTCGCGTGATTTTGTTTTCAGAAAAAAAAAAACTGAACATTATGATTGCTTTAAACAAAGCATGGAGCCTGCCCAATAAGTCAGCAATGCGCATTTTATTCTTAATCTCTAAAAGGTATTCAGACAGGTGGTATTTATACAGAGACAGGCACCGTTTTGTGCCTAAACTATGTACCTTACAAAAAAATTAATTAGTACATCATCTATCAAGTACTTTAAGATGTGATTATTTTTCCAGAATATTTTTTTTCTAAATTACTTTTTATTTTCGAGTTAGTCAAAACAAATTTTTTATGGCACCCTACTTCGGCGATTTTTATGGTAAAAGTTATGCTCTAAAAATTACTTCTAATTTAATTACATTGTTTTTAAACCAGTGTTTTTTTTTTTCAAATAAATTATTAAAGTTGCGTTTCGAGCTCAATACGAAGATTTTTCAAACTTAACCGAAGTGGTGGTATCTATGGATGTTTTAATTTGCAAAAAAATTAACGAATCAAATTACTCGAATAAAAATATCCAAAGATACAACCACTTTGGCCAAGTTTGAAAAATCTTCGTAATAAGCTCGGAACGAAATTTTAATAATTTATTATTGGTTTAAAAACAATACCATTGCATTAGAAGACAATTTTAGAGCATAATCTTTTGCCAAAAGAATCGCCGACTGAGATGCCATTAAATTTTTTTTTTTTTTGAAAACTAAAAAGAATTTTTTTTTATTATATCATTTTCTTTGATGTTGTAATAAAAAATCAATGTATTTTTATACATAAATAATTATGATTACAAAAAGAGTCCTAAACCCAAATGACCTATTTTTAAAATGTTTCGACCTAATTTGTATATTTTGCAGCCTATTTTATATGCCTTTTTGCGTTTTTTGCAACCTAAAACCCGGTCTTTATTTATTAGTAACTATACCTTCAAAAACGACATAGCTACCCATTTGATTATAAATTACTTTTACTAAAATTTTTTATAAATCTGGTAATATGCTAATAGGTCCCAAATCTGGCATTGAGATTTTTTATTTTGGGTAGAAGACGCACTAAAACAGTTTTCCACATTTCAACCTCAATACAGCAGTTAACAATATGTCTAAAAAATTTCGTCAATATGGGTGAACATAATTTCAACATCTTTGCTGAAATGCTATATCAACACCAAAAGCATTAGATTTTAAATTATCAATTATTTGTTGAACTCCATCAGTAGAAGCAAGCTGAAGATGAAAACAACTATTAACGTTAAATTTTTTGCCTACTAACGAGAATGTGGCAATTATCTGGAGGACTAAATACGGACAAAAATTAATTATTAATCTAAAAAAACGACACCAAACACCAAACAATTATTGGAAACCTGGCTAGTTTCTTGGTTTCTACTAGTTACGTTTTTTGAGTTTGTGCATTTTGGAACTCTTAAAAACGATCCCGATACTACTTGACTTCTAATAAGAACTTACTGTTTTTTGTCAACAGTTAATTGTCGCATATTTTGATAGTTTTTCGTCGTTGTTTTATCAGATTTTTCCGCCTCTTGTAAATACCAAGAAATTTTTTTCTGGGATTTTTGGACAATGGTTTGTGTAAAATTCTGAGTTGCTTGACTGCATATGAACCTTGACTTTGTTGTCATTAGATGTTTTCGGCCCCCAACCCATGTAAACCTGATACCCTGGTAGTAGTCATCGCGTCTGAATAACTCATTAAGTCCAACCCCGCAGTTTGTCCGCGTAAAAATCAGCAGGTGTTTGCACATCCACTTGTTTACGAAATTCATAGAAATATCAGCGGTTGGCAAACGTGTGGGCGATTTTATACGGCACAAAAGACACATCTCTAAAAACCATTAACGTACTCGTTTTATTAGCTAAAGTGACCATTACGACTTACTTTGTAGCTAGTGCTCTAATAAACACTCAATTCTATTGCGTTTACCACACGGCTAATCAACAACCAGTTTAATTTCAACCGGTTAAGATGCAATTTTTCCCGCGATTCGGTCAGGTTTCAAAAATAGGGCCGTCCATCCGTGTCGTGGTACTTTTTAATCCCTTCTTTTTCACTTATATCGGAGATAGAGAAGAAAAGAGATAAGATTATAGCGTAACGGGCCGGAGGATTGAAGCACGCATTCCTTCGAGATAGGAAATCACCGTCGACTTGGATTTATTATTATGGGTGTGATACTCGCTCTTGTGCGTTTAACATACTAAGGTATTTACTGAAGGATTAAATCAGTGCATCAGGGATGAACGGTTGGTTTGTCGGCGCAAACAGGAATTCTTATGTAATTGGAGAGGGTGGTGGCTTCGAATCGAGATAACTCTCTAATATTACCTGCATAAAGGCCGATTTATTTGCCACATTTTTGCCAAAAGCAAACGAGATGAGGACGCCCAGGGAGAAGAAACATGACTGTCTAGCAAACGGCGTGAAGGGTACTAATATAGTTGTTTGAAAAGTCCCGAGGAAAATATAAGGAATCTCACCGAAAGAATAATCTTCAACATGGACGCAACTAACAACATAATAATTCTAAATGTGCAGACCCACCACAGAAACATGCAACTAATCGAGTGAGAACAAATGGACTTGGGGGCTTGCAGAGGTGGTAAACTGAGACTCAGGGACGACGCGCTGAATAGCCATTTTTTTCTGGACTGAATTAGAATAAAATGCATGGTAAAAAATTTAAAAAATTAGTTTTGTTAAGAGAGATATTGAAAAAAAGATTGGCCGAAACCGGGTTCGAACCTACGATTTTTGAGTTTCAGCGCCACTCGTAACAACAAACGTTTTCGTTTTTCTCTTTGTAATAATGGAATATTACATCCGGGGTCCCACAAGGCTCTATTTTGGGACTGCTTCTATTTTTAATTTACAGCGCAGAAATATAAGAATATTATGTAAATATCGATGCCTTTACAGATATTAACATTTTGATCCCATTGATGTGGAGCGTGCTTGCAATTTTATTAATCAAGATTTAAATGAACTTTTCCTATTTTCTAAAAGTATTGGCTTGAATTTAAATGCGAGCAAATGTTCGTCAATTTGTATTTCCACAAGAAACACAAAAATAAACTCAAAAATTAATCTCAAAATTGGTAATATCCAAATAGGTGTCTCCAATAACGTAAAAAATTTTGGAATTATAATAGATTCGGAATTACGATTTAGAGAATATGCCAACTTGGTTGTAAAAAGATCTTATATTGCCTTAAAAATGTTATATTCCAACTACAATATTTTAAACTTTAAACTTTCCAACCTTAACTATGGTCTCACTATCTATTATTGATGTTTAGATTATCGTTATAAATATCAATTACAAAAAATATATAAAAAAATGTTTTTTTAAAAAAGCTTTTATTTAAAAGATGCACTAAAAAGTAAATAATAGTGTAATTCAATCACAGGAGAATATTTTTTGTTACAGGTTAAAATTCTAAAATTTACAAAAGCTTTGGGAGTTGTCAACTGAACAAAGTAATTCTGTAATGCCGTAGTTTTATAACTCCCAAAGCTTTTATAAATTTTAGAATTTTAACCTGTAAGAAAAAATATTCTGCTGTGATTGAAATACATTATTTTTTACTTTTTAGTGCATCTTTTAAGTAAAAGCTTTTTTTAAAAAACATTTTTTATATATTTTTATTTTTTGCTTTTTAGTCTTTATTTATTGCATAGATTTATTGTTATTACACGGTGCATCTACCGTGACGTCCAAATGACCAACATACCGTCTATGTCGGTATAAGTTACGGTATGTACAAATCGAGAACCCCTTTGTAAACATAACCTAAAATTTAAAAACCCCATTTAACACCTTTAGAGGATAATTAACTACATAGGATTGCATTGTCACGCAGATTAAGTAAGTATGCAAAATTTCAATTCAGTGGGACAACAGGAACCCTTTCAAATTCGGCTCCGAAAAAATAACCGACAGATAGACAACATTGTGAGTTAAATAAAAGCTTTTAAAAAAGCTTTTAAAAATACAAAATTCGTGTGCTCCATTTATTTATAACTTAGGAAAATTTGACTATGTATCGCAAAAAATAAAAGAACTTGTTTGGTTGCCGGTAGACCAAATATATATTTTTTTGTCAATGTTTATCTATAAAATGTTCGTTACTGCTTCACCACCTACCTCTGTGAACTATTTCGTTCAAGAAAAAGTTGCCATGAAGTTTCTGTGCGTAATATTGCTGATCTCTCATTATCCAAGTTTAAATCAGCAATATTTGAAAGATTACAATACGATAAAGTTATACAATTCCTGACATTTGCTTAAAGAAAAACTCTTGGTGAACAATTTTCGCAATAAAATAAAAGCATATTTTTCTAATCTCTAGGTTTTTTCCAGCATTCCTTTTGCTTTTTGTTATTTTCTTCTTGCTTTATTTTCTATTATTTTTGTTTAAGTTTTTTTTTTTTAGTTTTAGTAGAGTGCAATTTTTGTAAATTTAATTTCGCTTTTATCTATTTCTATTTATTTTTCTGTGTATTTAATTCTTAGTTGCTAAGGGGGTTAAGTTGAATAGCAATTGTATTTACAATTCAAATAAAGACAGGTTATTATTATTTCGACAAATTTAAAATTCCAAACCGTTTTTGATACTTACCACAATTTTGAAAGAATTCCAGAAATTTTGGGCTCAAGGAAAGCAAAAAAACCGCTCATTGAGAGCGGTTTCCAGTCTTTTACCTTAATTTCAGCCGAATGAAATCGCTTTAGTTGTGAACCTTTTCTTTTTCGTGAAATTACACTTACAAGCTAGTTTTGCCAAGCGTTAAGTGACTTATTTGCATTGTTAACAACACGTACATTACAAAAGAACTGAACAATGAAAAGACATGTTGTACACAATAAAAGAAAGTGTAAAATAAGCAGCACCTGACAGCTCAAAATTGTGTGAATATTGCAACAGGTTTCGTTTTTCTTCTCTTGTTGCTGGATAGCGCTAATTTATCCAGCGCATAAATCGAAAACACAAAAGGTGCTATAAAATTTAATAGTTTTTATATATTTTTGCGTGTAATGTATAGTGCTTGGTCATCACCAGTGATTAATTGGTTTAATAGCATGTAAATATGACCTTAGATCTAATAATGGTATAATTGCTACAAAAACAAATCAAGTTGTGTGTTTTTTTTCTCGAGCAAATTGGTGCAGTGATCTGCATTATCGATATAATTGCTTGCGATAATAACTCTTGGTTGTGTTTCCGCTAGTGTCAGGTATAAATGAGCACATATTAATCGGTATGTTTTACAACTATTGCATTTCCGTCTGCGATTGGTATAAATCAGGCTTAACTGCGTTGTCACCAAAGGCAAAAGCGTGTAGACTCCTTTTCGCCCGTGTAAAAAGTCCAAGGTCAAGCCATTATGTAATACATTGTTGACAAATTGATGTATTGAAGCGGTTTTGTTGAAAATTAGATAGCACTTGTTCTGTTATATGGGAAAAGATAAGAAATGGCTCGGTTAATTGCCGAACTAATTGAAACTATTCACACTGTTTTCTTGATCGTTTTGTTTGATAATAACTCGTGCAAGAAATAAATGATAGGGGAGGCTTAATGAATGAAGTTTATTTTTAGGCTGGCTCGTAGTTGATGAGAACAAATTCAATTTAGTAATAACGGCTCATTAATATTCATAGGAAAAATAAGCTATAACAAAAAGGCACATACACGATGCAAATTCTAAGAAACATGGCCGCGTAGCGTCTCCAGACTAGTTTCGAGCAATGAAAAAATAAATAATTGGAGTATTTACTAGATATATGATGTAATTATTTTGATTTTTGCTCGATTTAACTTCTGCAAAAGGGAATACACTATTAAGGCAGTATTTGTTAAAGTAGAACAAATTCGCGTAATTTATGACATGTTGCAACTAATTATTACACTAATAAAGCATATCGAATCGGGAGAGCTTAATGATAGCGCAATAAATATCCAAACTGAAAAAGACGTGCTCTTCCGACAACCACTTTGATGGACTGCATTATTCGAATTTGAACAAAAGCCAGACTTAATAACTGTTTCACCAAACTTGTGCGCTTTCGTATTATTGCCAACTGCTCATTATTGGGTACTTTGACCTTTTTTATACGACTTAACATCTCGCCAAATTGCAGGTAGGTACAGAACCCAGGCGAGATTTATTTTACTTTTTGCAGAAGGCCCCAACTTTTTTGCCTATTTCGGAAAGTGAAAGGTTCATTACCTTAAAATTATGTGAAACTTTCTAAATTTGAGCCATATTATGGCGATCAATCAAGCATACACCTGCTTGATTTTAGTGCAGCACAGAAAAGCTAATTTAGAGGAATAATGGCGTGGGGAAATTGGCCGTGAAGTTTTATTCCGATTGGAAAATTTTAATAAGCTAATAGTGTGAATCGATGTTTCAATATCGGTTCATAAATGGCAAAGTGGCTATTATGTGTGCGGTAATCAAATTGTGCATTGTTTTGACGAGACATTGTCCCAGAAGTTGCAGCTTTATAGAAACTTTCCAAAAGTAGCAATGCATTTTGTGATGGCACAAGTGTGAATATCTAACGGTTGTGGTAATGAACATAACCGCCGCAATATACAGTAAAGTGAATTTTACTGCCGTACCTAATTTCAAAAATGCTAAATTAGATAACTAACAAGCCGGCAATAAAGCCGCGGATATATCACGTAGTAATAGTGAATAGTTGTGATTTTTCCACAACTTTACGGCACGTTTACCTAACCGAAAATTCGTGAAATCGTGGGAAAACGTTACAAAAGCAGGTGCTGTTTACGACCCTGAAATATGCAGAAACCAAATCCGTTTTCCAAACTGAACGAGTGGTACGTGCCGTTTTTAAAAATCGAAAGGGTGTTCCGAAAATTGCTCCTGACGTGCTGTGTAAAGTCAACCGGTGATTAAGCGAAGAGAAAGGTAATTTGACATTTTTGCCTCGTCTCGTTAATAACTGTACTAGGAAAGCAATGCTTGGAATTCGCCATAAACATCGCAGTGCCTATACAATTTCATTTCTTTGAAAAAATATTGAATTAGAAAGTACCCACACATGTGCCGTTTGAAGAAGAATCGCCAACGATCCATTTCTCCGACTGCACAATTAAAAGACAGACGTTGCATAATCTGATCAATTTTTAATTGGGTAAAGGTCGGATAATTAATTACGCCCGAACTTTGAGGTCGCAGCTAATTATCGAATCGGCGTGAGATGAAGAATTACATAAAACGCTAACTGTATTCGAGAGTCGAATATTTTTCAGCGTTTCATAAATGGGTTAATCGAAACGCGTGAACTGTCACTAAATTTATGTAATTAGTTACGTGGAATTCTTCACTAATTGGCGATAAAAATTACAAATTGCGCATCGTTCACGTGAAGAATCTGCGTCAGGAGTGATTTTCTCTATACCTAAATTTTACTCCATTATTGAATTTTTGAGAGCATTTCTAATTACTTAATTCATTTCATGACACGGTCACCACAAAATGATCGTGGTTTCGTGGATGAAGAATCACTTTCCCTTCTTCATAACGGAAATTTCATTTTTCATCGGATTGTTTTATAATTTTAATTAAATGGAACAGTGTTTGAAATTATTAACAGGAATTACTTTCCTGTATGCACATACCACAGAACAAACTCGTACCATATATTAGCAAGTCACTTAGGCCTTCAATGGCGCCAATAAAATAGCTAATAAAAAGTAAAATGACGTTATTACATGTTATAAAAACACCAATAACAAACACTAATAAATTCCAATCATTACACGATTTTTTCTACTAAATGTGCGCGATATGGAAAAAATCTTTCCCACCACAAGCTTGGGAACTTGGTCTATTTCCGTGCAAAAAATTCCCGTTGCGATTACATAAACATCTGAGAGAATAAATAAAATTGGCTCAAAGCTCCCATTGTTTTGAGACAAGAGCATCTCGATCCCTAGAAGGTCCGACATTCTATGCAACGTTCCGGCTTTTCTAGACACATCTTCAGGACAAGACAAATTGCTCAAAATAATTGCCCAATCGATTTGGAAAGTGTCGACGATTTTTACAACACAATCGAACTTTGCATATAATTGCCATTCGGTCGTCGAAATAAAGTGTTAACAAGCACAGCGTCTGGACAATACGTGCTAACAATAACTAACGACTGTAACACACTTTAAAAGCTTTTATCGCGTTTTTTGAATTGGTAATTGAAGAAAATTCGAGATGTGGGTTAAATTTCAATAAAAATGAATATTCCACTCGCTGAAAGTAAACCATTCGAGTTAAACAGACTTGAACAATATGTTACTGAAAGTAAAAATGTGTTAGTAGCTCGCCACCGATCGGAAGTGCACACAGCAAGAACAATGAAAGTGGTCAAATTTCGCCAAATTTCAACTCCAAAAATTGCTACTTTATTCAGAGTTAAATGGCGGATACAAACCCAGCCATGCATAATACAAAAATAAAATTGTTACTGGTTTGAAATAAGTATCACCAGCACACGGGAAAGTCAATGCTTGCTTCGCTTTTTAACTCGCAGATTGTCCATATCGACGTCCTTGTCTTTGCTGGTAATCCGAGCACTTCCTGATAATATCATCGCGTGGAATCGTTACACTCTGTGCACGCATTGTGTCAAAGTTAACTTCGTAATGAACTTCCGTTCTACATGGTCATTCGGACGATAACCCGACCTTAACAGCGACCTTTGCCTCAGAAACCAAAAAAGGGAAACTTTGACCCAATTAATATTGAAACGATTCAACCCTTTTTTTGGCCAAATCAGACGTTTTTAACTTGCACAGTAAAAATGTATAAATCTAAACATACACTATCCTAGTGTCTATCAATTAGAGTTGTTAAATAAAAGTAAAATTACACTAGAAAACTACACTAAAAATCTGTCAGTGTTTATCAACTCTAAACTACTCTGTAAATTTAACGCCAAAAGTTTTTTGTGGTTTTCAACACTATTAGGTGTAAATCGCTCTAGATACAGTTAATTTACAGTCACCGTCTCTAATGCGCATGCCTAAAAATAATGCGATTGCACAAGTTGGCACATAGGTCCATAGGCGTAATAGTGTGTATGACTGTTTTTATTTATTTTTTTTTGAAGTAAGTGGATATACAAGGTGATTCACATAACTTTACGACCCTGACAAATTTTAAATGCAACCAGTAATACATTACTCAATTATAACTTGATTCAAAAACACTAATAATTATAAGTTTTTTTGTGATGTGGTTATTCCTTGCAAACCTTACAAAATTAGGTTCTTATTGCAGTCTCTGGCGTTTTTGTTTTGGCCAATTTAGGCGCAATTCAACCTCCAATGTATTAAAGTTCATCAGGGTCGTAAAGTTATGTGAATCACCTTGTATGTATCGTTGATTGTTTTTTTTATGTATTTTCTGGACAGGTAATATTTTCAGGTAAGCAAATATACCTACAAAAATTAAATGAGGATGAAATTGAAAACGATTCAACCGTATCTCAAGATAAATGGTTCAAACATGATACCTTTACAAGAAAAATGTTTATATGTGTAGGAAAAGATTATTACCTAAACTCTTAGCTTCCACAGTTTGATAAAATAAGTGATTTATGTTCGATAGATACTGATACCTCGGAAAAGCAGATATTTTTTGTAACAAAAAAATGGAAAACTGAATCTTTTGTCGAAAGATGTCATTCTTATAAGTTAAAAGATACAGATATTAGTCCAACTTTTGACATGATAGAATTTAGTTTTCTTTTATAGGTACTATAAGGAATATAATATATAATATAATATATGTCACAATCATTTTCCTCTAACGAATAATTTCTCGTTCCAAAATACAAATTTATTTTTTAGAGTGTATAAATTCGTTTATGTGTTTTTATGTGTTATAACATGAGATCGAAATTCAACTGAATTAGAGCAAGCCTTGAATGTGAAGTGTAACTTTAGCCACATCTTATGCTGTGTAAAATCAGCATAAGACAACATAACCTCAAAAGTGTGGCCGTAAATAAACGGTTAAAATGTGGCTAAAGTTCTGCAGGCACAGCTTACTCTAATTCAGAATATTTTCGATCGCATGGTATGTGTTGCTTTTTTACTTCTATGTTGTCAGTAATAATAATAAACAATTTATTTAAAAAACTGAATAGATTTTTATTTAAATTTACCTCCAACCCTTGAGTTCGAAAACTCTTGATACCATACACTACGTAGAGTTATACCTATTTAAATTTCCCACCAAAACTCTTCACAGAGTTTATAAAGCAATCTAGATTTGGTTCACGTAAAATTTACACTTGTAGTATTTATTACGCAGTAAATAGTGTTTTATTTTACTCTATTTCCGACGTCTTTAGAGATCAAAATTACTCTACTCTACATGTAGAGTAAAAAAATTACTCTAAATAGATGGACCTGTATAAACTAGAAATAGAGTTGTCTAGAGTTCATTATTTACACTACTTTTTTTACTGTGTGAAAATTACTATCATAATTTCAGAGGGTGACTGTACGTCTAAAAAACATATTTCAAAGTCAAAGATAACGTTGATTTTATTATAATAATATAATCTGAGTTTTCAAATTAAACGTGCTCAAAGATTTGATGAAAGCGAATCAACTGCATGCTATTTAGACGTGTTTATAATGAAATTATGCAAATGCTTAAAAATTTGTCGTAAACTTCGCCCTTACCTGATCATGGTAACGGGTTTGAAAAAAGCGAAAAAAGGATGTGATTTGACAAGTTGTGCTTATTATTTTCATTGTTGTTCTGTTGATTATCGCAATTAATTTGAAGATTAAATCGACCCATAACTTTTCACAAAAAAAACACTTTGAAAATATGGCTTCGAAATTTTATTTTTTAGAAGACGCAATTATTATTTAACCGAAGATTAACTGAAAAGTTGGAATTTTCATAGAAAACAGCGAAATTCCTGCCGATATTAAAAATAATAAAACAGCTGGTTTTGTCGAATTTTTACACGCCTGATTGGTCTGTTTTATAGTTGGGACTGTTCGAACTGCAATACCTATCCAATGACAAACACTGCAATTTTTTGTGCGGTAGATAAACACGAAGGAGGCAACTTTAGTATTTTTATTGGTCGAATTACTCATTCCAGGAACAAATGAGACGGTAACAACCGGCTGGCTCTAGGCCCTTCCGACAAAACTAGAATTATGTCTTTGATAACTCGAAAAGTAAAAACCTTGAAGCAAATCAGTTTTTCAGGCGAATTAATTTAGAAGAAATAATTTTATTATCAAATGATTTGTGTTCTTCAATCAGCGATCGGAGAAACGGCCGAAAATAAAAATTCGCAGCGTCCAACCAAATTTATGGCCCATTTGGCGGGACACTTATTTTCCGGATAATTTAGCACCGAAACATAAAACAAGCTGAAATATAAAGTCAGCATGAAAATTTACGAACGTGTTAATATTTTTTGTTTTCATTATCAGTTTTCTAATTAAATCCCATCACCCGCCCACGTGCCATTGTCTTTCGAATTTCCTCGACATTTTTAGACTGTTAGTCACAAGTGGAGCGGTTTTCAGGCCCGGAATGCGCTCAATCGTTATTACAAAAATAAGAGCGGCATACGTCAGATATTTCAGATAATTTCCATTAACCTTGCAGAACGGGTACTGTTATGCAATAATGATTACGAGAGGGACTATACACGATATTGCAATCGAGAATTTCAAAAAAATACGGCCGTTTAAAATAATAACAATAAATAAAACACACCTATGCGAGGCCGGTTTATTAATTTTAATATGCGTCACGATTTGCGAATAAAAAGAATTAATTGTTGGAGTGGAAAATTGTTAATTGGATATGGATCATTGGGGGGCGTTTCCAGCCAGGAATTATCATTTCTTTGCTGCTTAACACTTATTGTTTAAATAAGAGGCCGTGGCGTATAATGTTACTACCACCAACAAAGTGGTTTATCGCCACTTTCCGACGTGACAATCTCCATAAATCACGAAACAATGGCACTAAATTTAATTAAAATTATTCCAAGACTCGTGTGCGCTTCCATAAATAAAATTCTGATAAATTATGATAAGATGCAGATGTTGGGAATGTAAGTTGCAACGAGCACCTACCAGATAATAATTCAAACAACAAGTGCGATAAGGCGGATTTTCCTGTCGATTGCTTGTTTCGATAATTTTTTGACTCCCGTTGAAAACAATTTTTTGCATTGTTCGAAGCTCTCTATTTAATGGTCGATGAAAAACAAAACTTGAGGAAGGCATTACAAAGTATTTTATATCGGGATGGAACCGTTATGTAACATTCCAAAGGCACGAGCGAACTAATCGTTAAGTGTATCAACAATAAACAAAATGACAAACGAGGTCGGATGTCGTGCGGCCTTTCACACGTGGCTAGCCATTGCAGAGAAGTCAATCGGTTATAAAACACGGAAAAATTTTCTTTTGGTCCAAATCCGCGCCTGTTTGACTGTTAACCTCTCGTGTAATGAATCGGATAAATGAGCTGGAACGCAAACAAGCCTTTGATGCGTTCAACTATAAGCCCCAACAGCAGTTATACACTCCTACTAAATCTTTCGCGATTGATCGTGTCGGAGGAGAAGACTGCACTAATAAGATTATGTAGGATTGCGCTTTGAAGTGGCCTCAGGCTGCTCGTTATGCCCATTTTTACGATTAACGCGATCCAACAACGGGAGCAAAACGAATTTTACGATTGAAAGCCGTAAATCAGGACAATCGAGCGAACTTCAACCAGTAATCGACGGAAATTAATAAAGAACGGCCGACAGATGCAATAGAAATTTGAACACTTGAATTGTCACCCATAATTATGGGCATTCTCTGGGCAGAAACAATGAATACCCACCAGAGTTGGATAAATATCGCATGAAATGCTCATTTCCTCAACGAGGAACTCCTTAGTTTATGAATTTCCTAATTGGTTTTCTAGAGATGCAGTAGCTCCTATTAAAAGGAAAAACAGATTGTGTAAAAAATTCAAATCTGCATCTAATGTCCATTATTTCGATCAATTTAAATATACTTTAAATTAGTCCAAAATATGATTCGTAGTGATTACAAAACGTTTAATCATACAAAACGTATACGCAAACCATATGATACAAAAAAATAACTAAGTCTCATTTATCTTCTTCTATATACAGGGTCGCTAAAAAGTATGGATATACAGCTAAATATTTTCAGAACTGTTTAACAGAGCACGTTGAAATTTGGGGTACAGTTAAATGCGCTTAAATTCTATCATTTGAGAGATTTTTTTCAATTTTCTACCGTCATTTGTTTTGAAAATACAAGCCTAACATGATTTTTTTTAAATGACACGAAGGGTTACCTAAAATTAATAATTTTTAAAAGAGCATTTTTTTCTGAATTCAGTGATGTAACATATTCCCACCTTTATTTTCATTAAAAGACAAAAAAAATAAAAATTCATAAATTTTATTCTGGATTTCTGCAAAAGTAAAACTAAGACAGCTTTATAAATACTGTCATTAGCAATCTGTCACTTGTATATTAGCCAAAAATTAAACTTGTGTGCAATAATTAGTACATTTAAGTGAAACTGAGAGTACAGAAATTCTCATGATGGTTGGTCATGACGACAAAAAGCCAAGAAGTCAATGGAAATCATTTTGAGCAACATCTTTTGTAGCATAAAAAACATGTATTTCGTTCTTTGCTTTTTTTATTAAAATGTGTTCTTTTTCAGTTAAAAGTGTTATTTTAACAATTATTATTAACTTTTACTTATTTTTTGGTCAAAGTTCAAGCGGCAAAGAGCTAACGATAGATAAAGTCAACATTTCCAAGACTAATAACATTTTACATTTTTGAAAATTTTATTAGTTCGATAATTATTTTTTTTAAGTTTCGATTAAAATAAGATATGTATGTGTTACACCAAAGAATTCAGAAAAAAATGCTCTTTTTAAAAATATTAATTTTTACCCTTCTTGCCATTTAAAAAAATCAAGTTAGCCTTGTATCCTCAGAACAAAAGAAGATAGGAATTTGATAAACATCTAAAACGATAGAATTTATATATTTTTAAGCTCTTATACCAAATTTCAATAAGTTTTGATGAATAGTTTGTAAAATATTTAACTGTATCCATACTTTTTGCGACCCTGTATATAAAAATGACTCCCTATTTCTTCATATCACGGCGTAACTTTAGAACAACTTTACTGATTTCATTCATCTTTTTTGTTAAAGCTTTCTAATACTATGTAGAAGGTTCTAACGGAAAGAAAAATTAAGAAAATTGCGCAGAAAATTGGAAAATTTCAGAAAACTTAACGACTATTTAAACTTCGCGCGGCGCACGAGAAATGTGGGTAATTTGACAGATATAAATGGTAATCAGAAATGCCCAAAATGGGACTCAAATTGTGCTTAACGGTGGTAATAAAATAAATGTGGTAGAGTTTAGGTTTTTTACGTTTCTGAGCCATTTGCGTACTGAAACATTTAGATGGGAACATAACCTTACTTGTGCATTAGCCGGTTTTTTGACCTTTATTTTACTCTAAATATGAGCCAAACTCAACAAAAGCAAATTTTTGAGGTAGATGATTGGACAAACTCGAATATTACGTCTAGAATTGATGCTGTATAGAAGAGGTTCCTATCAGAAGAAACTGATTTTTGCAACTGTAAAGACGGGCACGTAAAACGTTGGCAAGTGTGTATTTAGTATTTGCATTTTCCGTTTCAAAAATGCTTTCTGTGCAGTAATGTAGATATTAATAACTTACCTTTTTTAATATAACATTTTAAAAGAAGTAATCAAGTCCCAGAGAATAACAGGTAAAGTAGACAAAAAACGAGATAAATATCCAAAACCAAGTGAGTAACACAGAAATAAAGGCCACAAGAACAAAATGACAGGAGTTTAATGATAAGAATTATCCAAAAAACTATAGGAATAATAAAAAATTCGATTCCAAATTGGAGAATGATATAAATTACTGTGTGAGGGCGCTATGGGTATAGTTGCCCTCCATAGCAACCGTGATCTAGGAAAAATGCTTCCTTTTCATGAATGGAGTTTTTTTTAATCGTGTTTATAGCTAAGACAGGACAACGTCTGTCGGGCCTGCTAGTTCTTAAATAATAACGTCCCTGGTTCTATTACACTGACAATCGATGAAGTTTTTAACAAGCTTTCCAATTTAAGTAATAATTTTACTCCTGGACCAGATGGTATACCTGCATATTTTGTCAAAAATTGTTCTCCTACATTAGCGTGACCGATCTCTGCACTATTTCAGCTATCTTTAGATACTAAAACTTGCCCTACCCCATGGAATTCTTTTGTTACACCACGTCACAAATCTGGCTCAATTGGATTGTCCTAATATTATTTTATTTACTTTTAGAGGTACCCCGTATACCATCCATTGTCACGGCTTATTAAATACTAATTTTCACCGGACAAACTATGGGTTTAACTCACCTTACAGTCGTACAGAGATTGACCTTTTTTGTTGTAGCGACATAACTCTTAGACGATTTTTACTTTCTTTATAACTTTTATTATTTGAGTCTTGTGTTTTCTCCTATTTTAAGAATGTTATGTTATTTTATTTTTTCTCTTGCTGTTGCCTTTTTGTAATACATTTGTATTTTGGTAGTAAAGTTATTATTATTATTATTATCATTGTGTTGCCCTTGCAAGTGGGGCAAAAAGTGTTGCTACAAATGCGCCTTAGATCCGTCATCATGCATGAGTGGAGAAGACAAACGCATGTCGAAGGTGGCAAATCGAGGTCATGCAGTACGAAGAAACAAAAAGAGATATGACAAGCCAAGCCGATTATCCAACCGAAAGAAGAAATGTTATAAATACCAGACCGCAAGAAATAGGTCCTTTTTGTCGTATTTTCTAACCGAATTAAGATTGAAGTAATCGTAATGAGTTGAACCATAACGAAACGCTAGTAGGTCATTACTATTCTTCGGTCGGCTTACTGTTACCCGCCTTTGAAGAATCCACCTCACTCTTCATCACTTCAATTATTTAAATATCTCCGTTTCCATGAAATCACAATTTTCCTATCAAAATCGTGACGAAATTGATTTCTTACGGTTGTTGTCTTTGCAGTATTGTACTCACTGACCTAGGAGATCTGATTCAGAGCGGCAATCTCGTCTTTTAATTGCGGCAAAAACCATCAACTGTCACCCGGTCTGAACAATACGCGATTAAAACGGTCGTGTACACAGGAATTAATAATGCAAAAAGCGGTCGCTAATCCATTAAAAACGGATTTTTCCGGCGGTGACAGCAATTCGTTTGCTGGTTATCTGATCACGAGTGATGCATCTGAATGGTTAGGATATCTAACAAGGAAACATCGCTGCATTGTGATTTTTCAGCGTTGTGAGTTGGACGATTGTGTGCTAACGCGATGCAAATTTCGGGGCGTGATAATTCCGTTCCACCACAATTTCACAATTCCTAGCTCAATGAAATTATTAATTATCGTGAAAGCTCGGACCATTTCAGGAAAAAGCGTGAAGGGGCTTGGCTGAAATTTCATACCGCCGATCGGAAGCAATCCATTGCGAGAGCGGTGGCAGATTTAGATCAAAAACAGGAAAAAAACGGACTAAAGTCCGTTGCTTGCGTGTTGTTTGGCTAAATTACTACAATTAGCGCCAAATATGGTCGAACGGGGCAAGGTCGAACGACAATCATTTAAAAAATAGCAAAACAGATTCCAGTAATTTTATGGTCAAATGCAATAATCCAGGGTTTCCCAACTGGTGGCTCGCGAACCCCCAAAAAGTATTGTAATGGCGGAATTTTAAATTAAATAATAAATTTAAATAAACTTAACAGACAAAATTGGCAGCAGCTCATTGGCTCCGTGGGTTAGAAATTGTGTTTGTTTATTGTTTTTTCCCTAAAAATTTCATTCAAAAATTAGTTATGTTTTCATGTTGAAGATTCATCAAAATTTAGTCTTTTATGAATTCTGGATAGACTTCTGTTTGCTAAATGCGTTATTATTGAACACCTGAAGACCCCACTCTGTGTCTATGAAAACAGAACCCAATGCTTATTAATAGGAATAGACATAATATTACTGGGCAAAAATGAGCATTTTCTACAAAAATTTTAATGAAATAAGACGTTTCTACCGAAAAAAGTTATAATCAGATGTTATGTTTACTTACTTGAACTAAAATGGGCTTGAAGTTGAAGCAAGTGCTAAATTCTTCTTCAGCCTTAGTTTAAAAATAAAATTGGCACTTTTTTCTATTCATTCATAAAGTCCAAATGCTATCAGCCACCTTCATTCAATTACTTTCAGTCTTACATGATTATCTTACATTTTCGTTACTTTCTTGTTAAAAATTGGAAATTGCAGTGTTAAGTAAGCAATTTTTGTCTTCACATTTACCTCAAAAACTGTTATATGATACGAAATTTGTCCCTATTTCTGGGTTTTCGCATCTAGATTTTCATATAGGTTTTTTTTGCTAACACTACTTCACTCCGTTACAAATTTTAAAATAAAAAAATGTTTTTTTTAAAAAAAGATACACTAAAAAGTAAAAAATAATGTATTTCAAACACAGGCGAATATTTTTTCTTACAGGTTAAAATTCTAAAATTTATAAGAGCTTTGGGACTTGTCAACTGAACAAAGTAATTCTGTAATGGCGTAGTTTTATAACTTCGAAAGGTTTTATAAATTTTAGAATTTTAACCTGTAAGAAAAAATATTCTCCTGTGATTGAAATACATATTTTTTTACTTTTTAGTGCATGTTTTAAATAAAAGCTCTTTTTTTTTAAAACATTTTTTATATATTTTTGATTTTTCTTTTTAGTCTTTATTTATTGTTATTACACTGTGCATCTACCGTAACGTCCAAATGACCAACATACCGTCTATGTCGGTGTAAGTTACAAATGTACAAATCGAGAACCCCTTTGTAAACATAACCTAAAACTTCAAAACCCCATTTAACCCTTTTAGGGGGTATTTAACTACATAAGATTGCATTGTCACGCAGATTAAGTAAGTATGCAAAATTTCAATTCAGTGGGACAACAGGAACCCTTTCAAATTTGGCTCCGAAAATATAAACGGACAGACAGACAACATTGTGAGTTAAATAAAAGCTTTTAAAAATATAAAAAAGAGATATTAGCTGTGCAGTTTCTTTGTGTCCATTGTGGTGCAAATAGCATACCTACTCTTGGCACTAACTTTTATATGAGTTGTCATGGTAACAGATTAGTCATTTGCACCACAATGGTTTTTATGGAAATGAACCAAAAGTACTACATTATTAGTTCACTTCAAAACGTACAAGGAAAATAAATGTCCTATCAAATTTTATTGTCTTCTTCTAACTGTATAAGCGGTTGCCAATTTCTGTCGGATTTTAAAAGGGGTTCGCAAGGTGAAAATGGTTGGGAACCACTGTGAATAATCAATAGAAGCCTTAGCATCCACTTAAATTTAATGGTCCGGGTAAAGTGTCCCATATGGTTGCCAAACTGGCGACCCGTTGCCATAACTTGGCATCTTTTGCCATTAAGTGAAGCCAATAAAAATGGTATTTTGTCCGGCGTTTGAATTAATTAGCCGAAACGGCCACAAATCATTCGAATCCTGAACTTAATGTGCCAGAATCTATTAAAAGTGCGACTTTTCGAAAACGCCAAACCGTTTTATTTTCCCTCTTCCAGTCTCATAATAACATATAAGTAGGACTGTATTTTTTGTCGCAATTAAAGTGTCTCGGTAAAATGTGATAAATTCAAATCATTTGGAAAAAATTTCGCGGCATTCTGGAAAATAAAATCCCGCAGATCCCACGTTACAACTCGCCATCATGTTTTATTTATTTTACTTCATATTTCTATAGAAACTAGTTTGTCTCGCGGTGCGAAATTTGTAATGGTAATGGAAAATGCTTATAAATGCGGACGAGACTCTAATTACCGCTCAGCGATTCGAGGATTTCCACTTGGACAAGTTTTTCCGAATTGGAGCCACAAAGTAGAAACGCAAATTTTTAAGAGATACTTACCTCTTTGAGCCCGTCCAAGCGTCCGAGACTCCTCGCCTGCCGCAGCCCATTTTCTTGTCTGCGACCTTTTTTCCTCCTTTCCAACAATCTGGGCTTTCGGGGCGTCACCGGTTCGTTATCTTCCGGATCAGAATGCACTTCTGGACAATGATAAGTATACCTCCTCCTCGACGAAGGACTCGTGATTCGCGTTATGAGGTTGTCGAACATGTTTCGTTCTTAGAATCCTCCGTTGGACATGTTGACCTTTCCGGTTTGCCCAAACGTTTAGCGATCGATTGGTGTTTGCTTAGGGCACGTGCTGACCGGCCTGCAATCACATTTCCAAAGACTAATTAGGATTTCTTGTCTCAGATCGTTGCATAAATATTGGCTTTGAAGTTGAACAACCTCATCGATGACTCGAAATTTTTATCGGCCTTTAGAAAGTTTTCCGACAATTGAAACAAACGAACATGTCGCACAATTACGCAACTATTTGACAGTAGGTGGAGCTGTGTTTGTTCCACAAGAACAATACGCGAGATGTTGAAACCGCTTATTTCTATCTAATCCCGATCTATTTTCACGTTACGCAAGGGGATAATCACATGTAATCTATTTCACTATGCTTATTAAAAAGCGATTTTTATTGATAATCACTACTGGTGGCCGCTTATTATCGTGATGATTTCATTTCATGCAAAAAATCTAACAATAATTGATTCGTTTAGATTTTTCTGACGGCGAAATTGCTTCACATCACACGCTGATGGGAAATTCACTCAATGCCCAAGAATGTAGGAAACGAGAACCTTTCGGTTATTACTATCATAATTATTTACTTAATAAGAGATAAGCTCCAATTGGAGACGGTAAACTAGGCTGATGTGGCAACCAGATATTGTATAACACAACTATTTAGCCCAACTATCCTAAGACTAAGCGAGACTCGAAAAAACCTGAAGATTGGTTTTAATAATCTAGGAGAAATATTACTTTGGTGGTAATCACTTTTTCTGGTACTCCAAGGGCTGTTCCATCTAAACCCCACATTAGAAGTACTATTGGGAGTTCTAATAATGACAGTCATCTGAAAATTTGTATACAACCATAATCCGGAAGTCGCTAACAATTTCCTTATTTTAAATGGAAAGCTATATTTTTTAATGCGTTTTTGGATTACTAGAGTTACTTTAATTTTTTTGGATTTGCACCTTCCAGTTCAAATATCGATAACTCTGCCATTTTTGAAAATTTGGAAACATTTTTCAGCTCATTTGAAAGAGGAAGCCTAGATATTTCCTTTGGTGTTTTCAAATTTCTAAAAAAGAATAACAAACCCCAAATTTTTAAAGTTAAATTTGCAAAACTTTAAGCACCCATAACTCAAGTTTTATTTCACTAATAAATGGTAGAGAATTTAATTCTTCATCGATCTATACTTATATTTAATAGTTTTCGAGTTACAAAAACTTTTTGTTGGGATTAAGAAATTCATTAGCTTTTCTTTTCTCATACGTTGCCAATGAAACAAAGAAAAAATAAGAGAAATTAAAGTTTTTCACACTAACATTCAAAGAATTTATTTTGTTTTCACGGGACGGCTAAAAATTTTGAACAGAATTTGTCGTTTGTTTAATCAGAAATGTTTCATTGGCAAACTATGCAAAAAAGCTGTGGTTAGTAAGGAATTTACTATACAGGGTGTTCCAAGTTTTATGGCCGAGGCAAAAATAAATATTTCTAATCGAGTAAAAAAATAATTGTATAGTCTAAAGGATCGAGAATTATTTACGCTACCATTTGATACTTTGATATTGTTCAAAAATTTTTAAGGTATGACTGTGAGACATTAAAAACCACGCTTGTGAAAATTGTTTTTAAAGTTATTGGCGTATTTTCTATATGGGAAAATTTCTTTAATTTTTTGAACCTTAATTGCTGAAATAGAATTAGGCGGAAGTTGATAGCTTTTGAATAATTAACATTTTAATATTGAAGATCTAAAAGCCGGAATAATTTATGGCAGGCTTTGCGGTAATTGGTGATCAGGTCAGAATTCCTTGACAATGGAAAAAGGTTCGCAATGATGTTTACAACCTGTCATGTTTACAATGTCAAAAAAACCAATGTAACTCGAAAAATTAACACAGATAGGTATAGGGAATATTAATACAGATAGATGCAGAAAAAAATTCTCCTTCATATAGTAAAATAAAAATTGGGACATCCTATTTGAAAAAATTAAGTTATGGGTACTTGAAATTGTCCAAACTTGGCTTTATTAGCTTTTGTTCCAATTTTGAACAAACGTGTAGAACAGAAATGGGCTTTCTCTTTTAATTCCCCAAATATGATTTCGAAATCTCTAAAACTAAAAGAGTTACCGATTTTTTAAATGACAGATGCAAATCCAAAAATTTTCAAAAACTCCTAAATATCTCGAAAACGGTTAAACTTAGGTATAGAGACAGCTGATAAAAATTTCCTTAAAATAACTCAACTAATCCAAAAACGCAGTGAAAAATATAAAATATTTAAAATAAGAAGGTTACTAGCGACATTCGGTATAACCGAAAGTGCCGCCATCTTGAAAATATTTTCATTGAGCAGAACTTTTAATGGATTATGGCAACTTTCAGATAAATATCTTTATTAGAACTTTCAAACTTCTAATGTGGGGTTTAGACGAAACAGCCTGTATTTAGATGCGTTCCATTTGAATGCGGAAGCCCAACCCAGCCCAGATATTCGATCGTAGTATTTGCGCAAATAACAATACGAAGCACCGTTAAAATTCAAACACTCTGTAGCTCAAGAGGCATAAAGTATGCGTTATCATGGCACGTAATAAACTTTCTGGAAATATGTAACCGAAAACCCGTGTAGTCTCCATAACGGGATAATATTTACAGCCGTGGTAGCCATTTTATCAGCCATTTCGTGGTATATGACCACCATCCCATAATTTGAATACAAGCAACGTACGAGTTTACACATTCGAGACATTTCCGGCAAACGCAATCCCAAGTCATACAAAAATCGGTGAAGGAAGTGCAAGCAGGCTGAAAGGAATGCTGCAACATGGAAAAATCAAGCCAACAATTTAATCTGATGGGGAAAAATCGCAGTTTTCCGACAAGTTTGTTATCTTGAAACTGGTAGTCGGCTGACAAGCCATGGCGTTATAATTATCACGTTCCTGTCGGGGATTTTTCAAAAATTACTAAGAGGGGATTTGCCTGTCAAAAATGAAGCATTAATTCGTCCGAAATGCGGCTTATCGCGAGTTTGCATCGCTTGCACCTCCCTTGTCATGTCCAAACGCTTCGTCCTTTTTTCATACTCAAGCCGAAAATTGATGGGAAATTCAAGCGGGTTCTTTGACCCGCGAAAAGCCAAAAGTGCGTTTTCCGCTGCAAAAATGCAACTGCAGCGTTACGCTCGGTTGATTATTGAATATGCAAGCGCGAATTCATCAACTGCCATAGATGTTTGTCCATTATCGCACGAACTTTCACCTCTGATTGCTTCTTGCAAAATTAGCATTGCGACCTTGAATTAGCGCATTTCTTTGTCATGATACCAACCTTGATGGGAGGAATTCCTACGGAAAAAATTATTTAAAATACAAAAATTGCTCGGCTGTGAAACACTGTTTACACAGTAAAAAAATTTCTGGTGTTATTCACACTAAAATAACACTAAAAGTGGTCCCCAGAAGACCACACTCTACAGTGTAATATTTTCTAGTGTAAATTAAATTTTTTCTATATGTACTTTTAACACCTGTAAACTAGTGTAAAAATCATATTTTATACTTTCGGTTTACTTTCATAAAAACCATTGTGGTGCAAATTACTAACCTGTTACCATGACAACTCATATAAAAGTTAATGCCAAGAGTACGCTATTTGCACCACAATGGTTTTTATGAAAATGAACTGAAAGTAAATGTTTTACAGACTTGACTAAATGTTAAAATTAACACTAGAAAAATTAACCACATGCCAAAATGTTTTTAAAAGCTTTTATTTAACTCACAATGTTATCTGTCTGTCGGTTATTTTTTTGGAGCCAATTTTGAAAGGATTCCTTTTGTCCCACTGAATTGAAATTTTGCATACTTACTTAATCTGCGTGACAATGCAATCCGATGTAGTTAAATACCCCTAAAGGGGTCAATTGGGGTTTTGAGGTTTTAGGTTATGTTTACAAAGGGGTTCTCGATTTTTAAATTTGAGAGGGTTCCTGTAGTCGCAATGAAATGAAATTTAACATGCTTACGTAATCTGCTTGACAATGCAATTCTATATAGTTAATTACCCCCTAAAGGTGTTAAATGGGGTTTTAAAATTTTAGGTTATGTTTACAAAGGGGTTCTCGATTTGTACATACCGTAACTTATATCGACATATTAGCTGTTTCAAAACTATAAAAAAGCCAACGTCGCATTTTCTCTCAAAATTAGCTGTTATAAATTATTCATGCACTTCAAAAAAATAATGGCTAATGTAATTTATAGTTTCAATGAGAGATCTAATCATTAATAACTATTTTACATTTTTATCAATCTTACTTAAGAAAATAATTTGGTAAAATGCGACGTTAGCGTTTTTATAGTTTTGAAACAGCTAATATACGGTATGTTGGTCATTTGGACGTCACGGTAGATGCACATTGTAATAACAATAAATCTATGCAATAAATAAAGACTAAAAAGCAAAAAATAAAAATATATAAAAAATGTTTTTTAAAAAAAGCTTTTATCCGCAAACGTCACAAAACTGACAATTTTGTGACAGAATGTGTCAGGTAAAAGATCTAGTTCTCGGACCACCTTTACCGGACTGGGGTAAAATGTTTTTATGAGATAAAGCGATTTTTACTTTTATCTGTCATCATAACTTACCATTGTTTTCACATTCTTGTGTCTTTTGCTGCTTCGCTCAAGAGGTGATGATTCCCTCATTGTGAAACGGGAGTCACTGCACTAGTTAAATTAAAAAATACTCAACACATTCGAAAATCTCAACACAAAAATCCAAGACTGACGTTTGCTGTAAAACTACGGCATTACAGAATTACTTTGTTCAGTTGACAACTCCCAAAACTTTTATAATTTTTTTAATTTTAACCTGTAAGAAAAAATATTCTCCTGTGATTGAAATACATTATTTTTTACTTTTTAGTGCATCTTTTAAATAAAAGCTTTTTTTAAAAAACATTTTTTTATACCTTTAAATTTTTTTTACCTGTGTAGGTACGCTTAAATATTTACTTGTGCTACAAAATACACAACTAAACTATATTTCCTCGTTCTATTAATTCTTGTTTGGTATTCAAATTTATGAATAGGTTTTAAATGATAATGGACCTGAATTGTTCCAGTAAGATCGAAAGGCGAACTTCCTGATTTCGACGCAAGGTCGAGAAGCGCGCGATCTTTCGGAAAAATTCATCTTGATTTCGCACTATTTACGAACTAGAATTACCAGTTAGCGGCTTATTATTATTCAGTTCCTAATTTGGAAATGTGAACTCATTCCGGTAGTTGATTAAGTTTTTACAAGCGTGGGGCGGTAAAAATACCAAAAAAATTGGTCAATAAGAGGCGCAATTTCTTTGTTTACTTTTGAGGAAAGGTAACAGGTCCATAAAACAGGTGTTGGGACCAAAAAAAGGACAATTGTTTGTTGAGTGTTGTTTCGAACACGTGTGCGTCCATCCCGGTGCTAATGTCAAGAGCAAACAGTGCAATGTTCAGTTATTGCAAATTCCAGCCCACGTCCCAAAATCTTCGAGTCAACAAACAGCAAAGTGGCCCAAGGACAACGAATCAAGGACAAGTTGGTGCGAATGACGTCCATAATATCCCAACGTCGGAGCCATCACATTCTATTTTGAATAAATTTTATGAGCACACCACACATGTTCTCCTCGAGACTTGTTCAGCCGGCGGCAGAACTGCCTCTGAATCAGGATGACCGAAGTTCTTCTTAGACTAGCTTCATCCAAACACCGGAGATATGACACGCAACTCCTCACTACATTCCTGGGCCTCTGTCCCATTCAAAAAGCTAACGGGCGACAAAAACCGACCAAATCGAATTTTTAATAAAAGGGGGACCCACTGACCGTGTCTTTGATAATAATCGCGAAATTACTTTCAATCAGTTAATTGCACTTCATAGAGAATTTCCGAAGACGTGGGTCGCATTTCTCCATAAGAGCAGGTTTAGCATGTTGGCATCCGCTCCACATTACGACCACTAAGTCAGTCTGCTCTGCTACTCCTTGCTGATTCTATGACGAGGTGCAGATGGCTTAGGATAAGCCTGCACAAGACTTATCGCTGCTCTCGAGCCGATAAATTTCTGACACGGTGCTTCCTTCTCAACTTGCAAATAAAACTACAAATTGGATTTTGCTTTTTAACGATTGATCCATTACTCAAATCGGACGCTCTATTTCTTTGACAAATAGGTACGTTTTTCACAAATGTTTTATTCTCTTTTGATTTACCTACAGTCCCGCTTTTATGGGTCCCATGTTTCCACAATGGCTGTAATTAACGCCCGCTTCAAAAAGATAGCGTCCATCATCATAAACGCTATAAAGGTTTATTTACCTCTTATAAATAAAGGCCCAAGAATGTTATCTATTTGTACAATCTCGAATCTTATATTCAGGGCCACTTTTAAACACAACGTACTAGAGCTCTGTTTTGCACTTTGCGTCAAAATTGCTTTAAAAATCAACGATTTTGGGCGAAAATGGTGTTATTTGTGCCTTTTTCGACAATAAAACACTTCAACCCGCTACTATACACACAAAAAATTAAAGGTAACAAAAATATACAAAAAAATGTTTAAAAAAAAAGTTTTATTTAAAAGATGCACTAAAAAGTAAAAAATAATGTATTTCAATCACAGAAGAATATTTTTTCTTATAGGTTAAAATTCTAAAATTTATAAAAGCTTTGGGAGTTGTCAACTGAACAAAGTAATTCTGTAATGCTGTAATCCCAAAGCTTTTATAAATTTTAGAATTTTTTTTAACATTTTTTATATATTTTTATTTTTTGCTTTTTAGTCTTTATTTATTGTTATTACACTGTGCATCTACCGTGACGTCCAAATGACCAACATACCGTCTATGTCGGTATAAGTTACGGTATGTACAAATCGAGAACCCCTTTGTAAACATAACCTAAAACTTCAAAACCCCATTTAACTACATAGAATTGCATTGTGACGCAGATTAAGTAAGTATGCAAAATTTTAATTCAGTGGGACAACAGGAACCCTTTCAAAATTGGCTCCGAAAATATAAACGGACAGACAGACAACATTGTGAGTTAAATAAAAGCTTTTAAAAAACATATTCGCATGTGGTTAATTTAATCTAGTGTTAATTTTGACACTAGATTATATTTAAAATCTTCTATTACAAAATAACTTATAATTCAAAACCTTCTCTGTCAGTGTGTTCATAAAAACATGAATTTTACCTTTTAGAGTGCATTTTTTACACTCTCAAATGATGTTTGCAGTTTATAGTTTAAAAACTAGTTTATAGTGTAAAATATAACTGCACAGTGTTCAATAATCTTATCTTAGCTTAAACGAGAGACACAGTACGTGCAGATTGCACATAAGCACACGTTTTTGGGCAACATATTTTATTTTTTATGGGTACTGGGATAGTTAAAATGGCTGATATAATTTTCAAATTATGTTACAAAAAGTCCATAAAGTTTTGCAAAGTTAACAAAAACTGTACTTTAGAAAATATCTCAGAATAAGGTAAGTTACTAATTCAGTTATAAAAACTTTATTCTTGTTTTAATGTATTAGAGTAGAACTATTAAATATAAGTATTTAGTTAAAAATGTTATTATTACAGCGAAAACAAAATTTGATAACTTGAATTGTGCGGAAAACATAACTTTCGCAGATTTGGAAAGGGCCAAATTGGAATAAGACTGTTTACTATACTATTAGATACTTGAAAACCGAAAAACATCCAACCTCCTACCATAGTGGTTTTTAATGAGGCAGTTCATGAGTTCAGATCTTTTACAACAAGACAGCAATAATATTGTGTTGATTTAATGTTGCTTAAATATGAAGAACTATATAAGCGAAAACAACCTTACGGTGCTACTGATTTATGTATTGTTCCAAAACATATTTTTGTTAAATAGGTATGTACTGGTAGTTTGAATTTATTTTTTATTTTGTTTTTTTTTGTGCATTTGTATTTTTTTAATAAACATTTGAATATGTATTAGCTGTTTCAAAACTATAAAAACGTCAACGTCGCATTTTATCGAATTATTTTTTTAAATAAGATTGATAAAATTGTAAAATAGTTATTAATGTTTAGATCTCTCATTGAAACTATGAAATACATTAGCTATTATTTTTTTGAAGTGCATGAATAATTTATAACAGCTAATTTTAAGAGAAAATGCGACCTTGGCGTTTTTATAGTTTTGAAACAGCTAATACATGTCTTTATGTTAAACCATTTTCACACTGTAACCACATTAGAATTTAATGCTTTGCACACTCAGGAAGTACATTAGAACATTTAGTTAAGTGTGTAAAACATTTATAAAATATGATTATTACACTAATTTAGTTTACATATACAAAAAAGTAAAGTGACACTAGAAAATATTACACTGTAGTAGAGTGTGGTCCTCTGGTGTTATTAGTGTTATTTTAGTGTGAATAACACCAGAAAATTTTTTACTATGTCGTTTTACGTTTAGGGCAATTGAATCAGTCAGCTTTGCATCCACTTGTCATAAAACGGCAAAGGATGCTCGAAAAAGAAAAACTCAAAATGGTCCGAATCGCACGCAAAAGAAGCGCCTTTGAAAATAAAAACAGGTTTCATGTTACGTGATTTTTTCGAAAACCACGTTATAAATCAGAATTACGTCGAGTCCAAGCATGTTTGTAGTTATATTTAAACTGACGGTGCGAATATTTCCGATGTTGATTGGAAAAATGCCTATGAAATATGCACGTGTTGCTAAATATGGCAAAACAGGCTATGGTGCATAGTATTAATTATTGTAATATCTTAAATGTATGAAATTCCCGAGCTTGGTACATCACTTGTTGCGAACTCGGTAGGTGGGCGTTTGCCTGAAATTTCTTGCGGAATAACGGCACGTAATTTATAGCGACACAATTATATCTAGGTGTATGATGCACAGTTAAATGAAAGGACGCACGAAAAATCCGTAAAATTTTAGGCATCCCGTGGGGTTAACGGTTAACGGATTTGTCACGCTGGTCGAGAAAGGTCGAGCTCGACGAAGGTCGAGGGCAATTTTTCCTACAATATTTACATAAAAAAGTCCCAACCTTTCGTTTGCAGGAAATGCAACTCCTTATTACACAGTGTTGTAATCATTATTAGTGGCAACGATATAATGGTCCGTAACATAATTGGTTTTCTCTTCTAATGCTAACGCAGATGCATTAGCGCTTTTAGAAGACTTGACATACATTTACACATTACTGTTCTCATCTCCGAGATAATTGATACCAATTAGACGAAAATAATCAATTATTTCCACACCAAAAATTTTTGATGACAGTCGAGCGGTACAGTTTCCGCTTTCTTTTTCAAAAACTTGTGTGTGTGATTTGAATCCTAGAAGATCTATGTTCGTGAAAGACTTGCGGATACAATAATTATTTTCTTATTTTGCGATTTGCAAATGAATAATTGCGATGGGTTTGTAGACCCGGCGAAACAAAGTGAGTCACCGGCGAATATTTTGGAGGACTCGAAAGGTCACTCTCAACCTGTTTTAAAATCCGATTAATTAAACTTTTGCTGGTGATGAGTCGACTCAAAACACAAGAAAATGCAATCAGTCTCGATAGAGAAGCGCTCTACCGTAAAACTCCGCTTATGTAATCCAGGTAAAATTCTGATCTCCAACACTGTAACAACAAAAACAGTTGTTCGTCTAGACTTGCGGTGTTCGCTAGCTGCTACTTCTACACCAGAAAATACACAATGGATCGAGGAAGTTATTACGAACAACTCGAGTCGGTTTATTATGATATAACCAGCCGTGGAGGACTGATTTACATTGGGAAAAATTCGATGCGGAATGTGGTAATAAATACACACAACGGAATTTTTCAATATACCATTGACACAAAAACACAAGCAAAATCAGTTTTTAAATCGAACAAAAATTAAGAATTGTCAGCTCGGAAGCCAAAAATTAAAAACATTAATTGAGTAACTTTTTTTGGCCTTATTTCCTCCTAAAACGACTTTGAGTAAATAAACACTTAGCCTTCCCATCACTACATTTTAAGGGTGATTGAAGCATTGTTTCTTCCTTCGTTCTCTGATTTAAGTTATGACTATGAAAATTGAAGATTAAAAAAAGTTTGCATATTTTAAGCGAAATTAGGTGCAAGGACTCATATTTGTTATCAGTACTTGTCCTGCGTTTTAAAATCTTTAGAAATCTGTGTCTAATAAAGCGACAAATCAAATTTTGTGTGTGGGGAAAAAAGGAAAAAAATAATATTTCAGCAACAGCAAATTTTATTTATAAAAATTTATTACAAACTAGAAAACTACAAAAATAACACTTCAATGTAAGTCGAAACAGCAACGATTTTTTTAATAAAAATTTCGCTCCAGTTTATCGCTTTTTTTAATGGTTTTTCCTATGATTTCCTTCAATTTCCTCATGCTTTCTCCTACTTGCCAATTTCCTCTACGGTTCATTCCTCGGATACTATACATATTTTTATTTAAAGTCCTTTTGTTGTTTTATTCATCGTCCTTGTATTTTATGAATTCTGTAAGAATTTGGAAAAATGAACTCGTTCCGATAGTTGAATAGGTAATAAACTTTATCACTAAAACACCGAAACAAAGAAAAACCGTTTTTTCTACAATTTATTGTCAAACATTGTATAAACTATAAAAAATTACTAGAAGAGTCTAGTTTTTTACCTGGTTTTATGGCCTGTGATTAAATTTTTTAGTAGTAGACTATTAATTTTTTTAGAAAAATGATATAAAACTGCCATTTTATTAATTTCTCTCAAACCTATAAAATTTAATCAGTGATCAGGACTAATTTATAAAATTTAAGCTATTAAAGCCCCATCTGTTAAAAGAAAAAAATAACAGGCATTCAATGAGCATAAATTAAGACTGCCAAAAATTAAATTTTGAATTCAAATGAATCTGGAAAATCTGCTTTTATAGAGGATATTCGATTCTAACTTCTTTTGTATCTTTTTCTTTTCTTTTTGCAAAGTCTTCATTTCTTTTTTATTAGAAGAGTATTTTTTTCATGTGGGAAATGTGAGTAACTATTGTCTTTTCTCCTTTTAAGACCTTCGTATTTTTTGTTTCAAACTGGTTTGTATTCTCTTTTTTGCTTAATTTCTTTTTTATAGTTATTTCTTTACTTACTTTTCTTTTATTTTCTTAACTGAGATTTTATCGTTTTCTTTTCTTTTTTTCACGTCCTTTTGTATTATTTCAGACCATTAAGTATTTGTCTTTTTTCCATGTTTTCGTTTTTATTTTTTCATTTTTGTAGTTGTTTTCTACTCTTACAGGTACTCAATTTTTGTTGTTATTTTCCTGACCACAAGATGTGGTAACATTTCAGGAAATAAAATTTTCATCGCTTGCACACTTGTCCATTAGTTTCCATATCTCAAACAATAAAAGATGTACGCAGGAATGTCGTTGACTCATCTCAGCTTGACTCAACTTCCTTCTTTCCATTACATTTCCAATAGATACCAGTCCTTATTAAATCGTCCAGCTTCCAACCGCTAATTAAGCAACTTAAGAAAGTTGCAAGAATATAAAACTGTCCTCATAAATTTCGCATAAATGACAAAAGCCGGCGCTCTAATTAGGCCACAAAATCTCTCGGCGAAGGAGCGGAAAGTTGCTCTTACCAGATTAGGGAAATTTCAAGCGGGTTTTGACTCAGTTTATTGAAAAAATCAAAAGCAGATTGACCTTTGCGGTTGTCGTCTCGTGTCAAAATGGACCTGCGGTTAGTCCCCGCCAAAAAATTCCTGTCACGTGCGTCGTTTTTCACGCACAACAAACAAACCGCTGCAATGAATCATAGCTCAATTGGCCCAAAAATTGCAAAATTTCGAGTGCTTTGAACCACCGAAATCGCTTTCAACACGACTTCATTACCGCCAAACCTGAACCATTAATTAGATAATTCCGGCAGACACACCCATCGCGAAATTATTTTCACACCCACGTGCTGGGACCATCCCAGAATTCAAAAATCACAACGAATTGGCGCCATCTCGCGGGCAGGTCACTCCTACAGAGAATTAACGGTTGATCTCGATTTTTTACGAATTAGAAACGAATTAATTGATGCAGGTGCGAAGTGTAGGAGTTTATTTGCGAACGGAGGAGATTCCGTCATGAAAAGCACCGCTTTATGTTACACGGGACTATAATTTTCCCTACTTAGGCCCTTAATTCGAAAAATAAGTACGTCTACTTAGTAAGTTTACGACTGGTTAATGTATTGAATAAATGCCTCTCTAACAAGCTTCCACTTTCAAAAACCATCTAAACACAGTAGGACGACTACTAAATGACTTACTTTAGCCAAGTTGAGTACTCTCTTCCTACAAATAGTTGGAGATAACGGCCACAATTAGACCTTTTTACAAAGGCGATATTCTTGTGGTCAAATTCCAATCCTCAGCATTCATTGCCAATTATACCTTACTTATAACCAGAGAACAGATTCTAGTTTGTTTGTTTTTTTGAGATATTTTTATGTACAATAAGCACCAAAATTCTGGTCAATTAATTATTTGTTCAAATAGAGAGGGGTCCGTGACCACCTCTGTTAGCTTAACGTTACGCTACTGTGTTTCGGACCGGCTTCTATTTACTGATAATTTTTTGTTTACAAAGCAAAGCAAGCATCCATGCCATTTTGCATTATCGCACAAATTAAACACCAATTTTTCGTTAAATTAATTTCAGATAATGCTGGCTAAATGGAGGACATGACCATTTTTTCGACGCTCCCAATTTAGGTTTTGAATAATTTACAGCGGTTTAAGGGGGTGCATAAATCAAAACTTGGGTTGATTTTATTTGGCAAGCCGTAAAAATGCCAAATTTCGTGTTTAAGCAAGTAGTAAGTCAAAAGTAGGTTTACCAATCAAGTGGTCGTGGCCAAATCCAGTAAATGGGTTAAAATCCGTATGAAAAAAAGCGGTTATCACTGATAAAGGCACAAAAGTCACTCAAATTAACGTCCCGGTTTATCAAACAGTTAATGTGAAAACATCTACACCACATCCACACTCAAGCTACGACTACTTTGAAATCTTTTCCGTTCAACAGGTAGTTGGCGCTGACGAAACAAAAACATTACGATACACTCGTGTGGTTTCGTTAACCGTCGATCTTAATTTATGCCCACTCGGGGATTGGTTTTTTTCGGACACCAAATGAATTGTTTTTAATTAGAAATTGTTCAGTGTGATTTATTGAGAAGGTTTAACTGTAATTTTGGTTGAATTAAAAATAGTATTTCTTACCGTTACTAGCACCCAGTGTAGCACCGCACGCCACTGACTTTTTTGATAAAAAGCGATTTTTGAACGGAAGGCCTTGCGATAACGAATCTTATCGAATTGTGACCTTATTTTTGGCAACTTTCGGCACAAACTTGACATCAATTCCAGTTTTTATCATATTTTTTGGCCGAATTTATCAAAATTGCGAAGTTGGGAACAATAGAATAATACGGTTTTTGCAATACACAGTATTACTGAGTAAACTATTTATTTAATCATGGATTAGCACAGCACCAGCTTTTTGCACATAAACAACTAATTGCTGTTTAGTTCGTGTAATTAGAAATACAAACAAAGAAACATTTATAGCACTGATTATACTCCTTTAATGCAAATTCCTTTCGTTTTTTCTATACTGTTCTCAAGAGTAATTACACAAAACGTATATTTTCCATCCCACGGAAGAAGATTTAATCAGGAGAAATATCATTGAATTCAAGAAGAAAAAGACGATATGGAGATTGGTATTTACTTTCTTCCTATTTTCCAGCAGTTTCCTTTGAGGATAAATTATTCGTTCCAACTGTACCAGACGGCTAATCTGGATTGGAAAATGATGAGAAATTTTCTAATAAAGCTGTGAATTAGAAACATAAGTGGAGTCCCTGATATTCCATTTAATAGACCAAAAAACATAAAATTATACAACTTGTGAATTTGGTTAATACAAATGATAGTCTAAGAAGCATTTTTCATAAAATCAAAAATGTGATTTTTATAAATTTTATTAATTTGGTGGCAGATCTGTTATTCTGACATTTCCCAAAACAAAGTCGCACCCTTATGAAAATTACAATGATTGAAAAACTACGTTTTTGTAATTATTGGTGTTAGAAAAAAATTTAAAACGTTTTTTTTTCTGAAAAATGAGTTAAAATCAAACATATTAAAAAAATCTTAAACAGAATAACGAGAATTATTGCTAATAAGTTTTGCATGTAAAAAGCAGCAATAGATCTTCAAACTGTTTACATAACTGACTTCCTATCGTTCCAATAAATAAACATTAAATATTTACAAACCATTTAAATGCTATAAATAAATTTGTAATTGTAAATAGGTAGTTTAAATAAATATTAATTGGTTTTTGTTGTGATTAAATTATTAATCTGTTTAACGACATTTTTACCTACCTTGGGAAGCAATTAACTTTGGTTAATTCTCATAATTGACTGAATTAATTAAATCTCTCTTGAATTGAATTTTCTGTCATATATAACGTTAATAAGTTTCAATTCGATTTTTTTAGATGTGCGACAAAAATCTGTCCAATAAAGAGCTTATTCATCTTTATTCGTTGCACATTTAAAATTAAAAAAAATAGTTCTTTAAGTTACATTTTTTTACATATTTACATATGGGCTAAATGGGCTATAGTTCAGGCAGGGCGGAAAAGTATTTTTATTTTGGTTTAAAAAAATACGTAGTAAATAGACGGGTTACATTTTTTTAAATTAATTGATTAGATTTTTAGTTTTCTTTGTATTTTTTTACCTTTTAAGTTTTTAATTGTATGGTTAATAAGTTTTAACCTTTAAGAAGTAGTTTCAATTCATGTGATAGAAAATTTACAATGAGTAATGGTAGAAAAAGCCTAAGTAAGTAGTATAGAATACAGAAAAATGTCTTTGAACAAAGTCAGCGACAACGTAATATTATAGAAAAAAGTTGTAAAAATGGCTACGTTTTTTGAAAAACAAAAACATTTTAAATAAATAAAAGGTGATTTTTTAATAGATAGATTGATAAAAGTTAAGAGTTTTTACAATTTAGGGTGGATTTTACAATAGTCGGATAACTTTATCCTGGGGATAAATTTTGGAAAATATGTATTTTCCAAAATTTATCCCCAGGATAAAGTTATCCGACGATTGTAAAAATTGTAAAATGTTGTTGTAACAATTGTAACCATAGTAATTATACTACAAATAACTTATCCGGAGTTTATCTGACGATTGTAAAATCCACCCTTACTGAATTTTAGAGAAAGTCAACTGACAAAAAGAATGAACATTTATAGAACATTTATAGAATTTCTTTGATGTTAGTGTAGTCTGTAGTATATACTAACTAAAACATCATTATCCCTAACATTTTTAGAGAGTTTATGCAGTTTGGCAGTTTATTTGTCCAGATGTCACAAGAGGGGTGTACTATTTAAAATTCTGAAGGGTAATTTGTACCTATTAGGTACGAAGGGGTTAAGGCTACAAATTTTCTAAAGTACAACAAAAAATGTGTCCGCTTGTCAATAAAAATTATCTTCTCAGAGTTTGTAAATTTTTCCTTATTTTTTGAATTAACGATTTTTTTTAAGAAAAAAAATGTCATAGGCAGGGGCGGCAAAATAGGTACTGAATTCTAGAATTGCTCTCAACTACATAGGTATTCACCTTTTAAAATTTAAACTAACTCATTAATAAGTAGGTATTAGATAAGAAAATTAAGTAATACTTATCTTAAAATTGGATTATTTTATTCTTCGCTTATTTTGATATTCACTTCCATTTCCATTTTCTGTTGTACATAAGCTTGTAATTATAAATTTAAAGAAATACGTAAAAAATACTTGACTCGGCTTAGACCTTAATTTTTGAAAATTTTCCACGATTGTTGCTTTACATCATTTGTGGATTCCTTCGCTCAATGTGGGTCATTGTGGTCATCGTGAGGTTAAAGCCCCTCATTATCTCTCATCAAAAGGCAATTAAAGCTTTGATGTCCCGAATCGTCGGCCATGTGCCTTCGATCACTTTCGTTTAAAGGCAATTCCTCAGTTGGCGCCACTTTTGAGTGGCCAAAGTCGTCCACAATGCAATTTTCCATCGTGAACAGTGCCTTTGTCCGACCCCAGATGATTCAGCAAAGCTCTCAGATACTAAATGACTCATATCTAATCAAAATGTTGCAAATGGGCATTTCGAGAGAGATGCCTTTAATAAATTCCGTCATCGTATCGCGACGATATCTTTGTTTACGTTTCCGAATTCATTTAAACCGACGACATAATCGACGATAATTTATGAGTCGTTATAGATAACAAATTAAATCGATCGAACGACTCGTCGTAAGTAAGTAATTGCAATAATCATGACGGAATTAATTCCACGATACGTGGAGAAACTTAAAGCACAAACTTCACTTTATAGTGACTTAATAGCAATATAAGTAAATAAATATAAATCAAGTCGAGTCGATAATCGCTAGGAAATGTAGTGGTTTATTGCTACACGCAGTGGCGGCGCATTATTGTGCCCCACTTACTGTAAAACGCCCACGAAAATTTCACTTTGACACCACAAAAATCCATAAAAAATTAAATAAATCACAGATGTAATAAAACTTTACGAACCGTCCATCTCGCATTTTTGCTGCAATAAGACTCGTGGAGCATTAATTATGTATCGGACAGTTTGAGGGTGCGGTATAACGTATTGTTCCATAGAAAACGTTTTATTTACAATAAATATTTGCATTCATTGAGTAATAAATCCTTCACGATTGTGTTTCCACGAAACGGGGTAATAAGATCATAACGATTTTAATAAATTTTCTCGAGAGAGAAAATGGAACAGTTCCCAAATCGATTGTAAAAGTGTCAAGGCTTATTCAGAGAGGAGGATTAGAAATAACCCTGATTGCAGAGAAACTCAACGAAACGAAATATTTTTCCAGATTAATTTTTTGAAAAAAAAGTTTGAGAAACTCGCTCTTACAGTAACGTTTATTACCAGATACCTCACCATTCCATGTTTCCGTTAAATTATACTATTATTACCTGTCATTTAAAATGCCTGGGAGAGCTACTTACGTGATAACGTAATGGTGGATTATAAGAGAGCATGAAAGCACCATAAAAATTACGGAAAACATGTTAAACAATGGAAATGATAAATGACTAAATAATGCATTGAGCGTGATTGTAAAAATAACATTCTCGAGCCCCATTTCAATTAAAGTGCGAGCTTTACTCCTCAATTAAAAACTAGTTTGTAAATTGGATCAGTAACATTTAATAATCTCCGAAGATATTACTCGGTGATAATGAAGCAAAAGCGCAAAGAAATACCAATCTACAATTTTTAAATTGCCAGGGACAGGTGTATTTGTTACGAAATAATGCATGAATATTTCGCGAAGGTTGGTCAGGTCTAGCATCTTCGACAAGGATGCAAATAGCGTACGAACAAAGCTAGAAAAGAACGAGACAAATGTGAAAGGAAATAATTTAGCATTAGCTCATATTACAACAGGTGTTTTTAATTCGACAATTTTATCTATTAATCAATTCGGCTCGTTTAAATTCTTTTATTCATTTCGATCAGATACCGAAAGTGATTTGTGAAAAATTGATTTAAAAATTCGGTTTTATGAACGTCGTAAAAGCTCGGTAATGAAAGGGTCGGGACTCACGCTGCGAGCTTTATTTATCAAAGCATATTAAGGTTCTTTACAAGTCTACAAGACTCGAATGATAATAATGGAAGCCAGGCACTAAAAAAACGTGTCGTCCATCATCTTTAAAAAATATTTGGGTGCTGTGCACCTGTCGAGGAAGCGACCCTTGCTACCTAGAGAAGCGTGGCCACAACACTGGAAAGTTTTATATTTTATACCTAGACAAGGCTACGTTGTAACTAACCCTGAACCGTCAAAAACAGAGTTGTGCACCAAAATGTGAAAGGAGTGAAATAGTCATGTGTGCTAGTTTTGAGCTGGATTATGTAAAAATAAATCAAATATATTTGAGAGACACGGCCCAAAAAAGCGCAAAAAGTCCAACTCACATCATAAAATCTACAGACATAAAATCTTTAATAAACAAAACAAAACTTTGCGATGTTTATTCAGATAGCTCTCAGCTCGCAGCATTTTTAAAACACGGCTTCCAGACTCATTTAAATAAATTCCAAAATGTCATTTGTCTCAATCTTCGGCTTGGCAGGAATTCATTTTATTTTAATTTTTCATCAAACGCTCGGGAAAGTTACCTACAGTAAAAAATTTTCTGGTGTTAATCACACTAAAATAACGCTAAATAAAAACCACACTCTAGAGTCTAATATTTTCTAGTGTAAATTAACTTTTTTGTATACAGGGTGTCCGTTTTTCGAGCTTCACGGTGGGGATCTCAGGTCGGTTAAATTAGGGCAAAGTTGCGCATTTTTATGCTGAACAATTATCTGAAAGAAAATTTAATGTGTCGTTTTTAGTTTTTGAATTATTGAGAAAAATCAAAATTTTGTAATTTTTGTTTTAATTTTTTTAGCGAAAACCAAAAGAACTGGATGTTTTTAAGTACGACATTCTTCAGGCACTTTTTACAAGAAATCTAAATCTGTCAGTGCCTTTTCCATGGCGTTCTTGATGTGAGAGTTACAACACTCAACTTTGGTTTTTCTTATGGACGCCATATTTGACATTTGTATTTTTGAAAACTCTTTTTGTTTATGATTCTGACATGATATGATCGAATCTTACATGCGGATTAAAATTAAGAAAAAAACGTTTTTGCAAAGAGTGCTTTGGACAAAACGTCAAAAATGTTGTTTAACAAACTAAATTTTGACAGTTCTATTAAATATGCGAGCAGAATTTTTATAACTTTGTCTTGTTTTGTTTTGCGAAGGATACAATTTTAGCTTATCATGTCGTTTGATTTTTAAATACTCGTAAGTAAGCTTAAACATTCCAGATCCAATTGAATGATTAGACCTCTAAAAATCTAGTTTGTTTTAAACCAAAATTGTTGACGGTTTTTCCAAAGCACTCTTCGCAAAAATGCTTTCTTCTCCATAAAAATATAAAAAAACAAGTATGGCTTTCATAAGAAAAACCAAAGTTGAGTGTTGTAACTATGACATCAAGAACGCCTTGGAAAATATGATAACAAATTTAGATTCGCTGTAAAAAAGTGCCTGAAGAATGTCCTAGTTAAAAACGTCTCGTTCTTTTGGTTTTTGCTTGAAAAAATAAAAACGAAAATTACAAATTTCGATTTTTTTCCAATAATTCAAAAACTAACAATGACACATCAAATTTTCTTTCAGATAATTGTTCAGCATAAAAATGCCCTAATTTAACCGACCTCGTATCTCTTAGAATAACTGAGATCCTCATGGTGGAGCTCGAAAAACGGACACCCTATATGTTCTTTTAACACCTAAACTAGTATAATAATCATATGTTATAAATGTTTACTACACTTAACTAAATGTTCTAATGTACTTCCTGAGTGTACAAAGCATTGAATTTTAGTGTGAGAAATTGGTTTAGCATAAAGGCATGTCTACAGGGACATTTTTTAACTCTGAACATAGCCCTATGTTCAATCTGAAAAAAAACATATCAAAGCATTGATCTAATTTACGTTACCAACGATACGTAAAGGTAATTATTTGATATCGAGTTATTTGAACCAATTTGAAGTGATTTCGAATATTTGTTAAAGTAATTTATCATTCCTTCCATGCTACTATTACCTGATGATTAATAAATTTCATAAAAATTAATCTTTCTTTACTTAAATAATCTTGGAAGATTGAACATAGGGCTAGGAACTCTACATAGGGCTATGTTCAGAGTTAAAAAAATATCCCTGTATATTCAAATGTTTATTAAAAAAAATACAAATGCACAAAAAAAAACAAAATAAAAAATAAATTCAAACTACGAGTATTTAACAAAAATATGTTTTGGAACAATACATAAATCAATAGAAACGTAAGATTGTTTTCACTTACATAATTCTTCATATCTAAGCAACATTAAATCAACAGAATATTATTGCTGTCTTGTTGTAAAAGATCTGAACTTATGAACTGCCTTATTTAAAACCACTATGGTAGGAGGTAGATGTTTTTCGGTTTTCAAGTATCTAATAGTACTGTAAACAGTCTTCTTCTAACTCAGCCCTTTCCAAATCCGCGAACGTTATATTTTCCTCTCAATTCAAGTTATCAAATTTTGTTTTCGTTGTAAAATAATAACATTTTTAACTAAGTACTAGCTGTTTCAAAACTATAAAAACGCCAACGTCGCATTTTACCGAATTATTTTTTTAAATAAGATTGATATAAATGTAGAATAGTTATTAATGATTTGATCTCTCATTGAAACTATAAATTACATTAGCTATTATTTTTTAGAAATGCATGAATAATTTATAACAGCTAATTTTGAGAGAAAATGCGACGTTGGCGTTTTTATAGTTTTGAAACAGCTAATACTTATATTTAATAGTTCTACTCTGATATATTAAAACAAGAATAAAGTTCTTATAATTGAATCAGTAACTTACCTAATTCTGAGATATTTTCGAAAGTACAGTTTTTCTTTACTTTACTAAACTTTATGGACTTTTTGTAACATTTTAACTGTCCCAGTATCCATAAAAAATAAAATATGTTGCCCAAAAACGTGTGCTTATGTGCAGTACGTACTGTGTCTCTCGTTTAAACTAAGATAAGATTATTGAACACTGTGCAGTTATATTTTACACTATGAACTGCAAACATATCAAAATGTTTTTTACCTTTATTTTTTTTACTGTGTAATTGCGACAAATTAAATGAGTCAAGTGCTACCAAAAAAAAAAGTGAAAGCCATGTAAACAATGATTAGTGAAAGTGCTTTATTCGAGCTTCAATCACCTAGAAACTTCTCAAGCTTCTTCTGCGTCTCCTTCTCCCTAATTTCATGCCGAATTTTCTCCAAATCGAGAATATTCAAAGCGACCAAATCCAAAGAACCGCTCTGAACACTCGATTTTCGTTTGCTTTGATTCGACCCACTGCTCACATTCGAATATCTCCGGTCGTACGAGCGCAAAACGAACTGTTCCTTCTCAATCATGTTACTAATCCTTCGCATGCTGTCAGTTTTGATGATTGGTTGGGGCACTTGTTCGCTTGAAGTCGACCCAGAGCTTGGTCTCTTGTACCGTGGCACTTTGGGCGAAGGAAGCGGGATCTTCCATTTCTCCATACACGCAGGACATGTTGTTTGCTTCAAATGCACCTTAATTTCTTCATTCTTATGCTCACTGAAATTAGTATTCGTCACCAAGTGTTGTTAAACTTGCATACCATGCGGACGTGCATGTTGGAAAATTAAGACTGGTATTTTAAACACTTGTGACTGGAATCACAAAATCAATAGTTAGAAACAGAAAAACTCACTGTTTTTTTGATGGAGAGTCCAACATGCTTCTATCACTAGTGGTGCTACTTCTCCTACTATTTGGAACCCTTCGACTCGAATCAGTACTCGCACGTCTGATTTTTCTCGGCTTAGTACTGAAACTTTCATTTTCCGAACCCCTCTTATAATTCGGGATTGACTCAATATTTTTCTTGATAAAGTTGGTACTTTTTCGACGAAAACGTGACGTTTCGTCCAACTGAACGTCGTTCCGAAACTCAGGTTTTGGCATCGTTATTGTGATTGGTTTCGTGCTGATGTTACTAACTTTGGTCGACATTTTGCTCCGTTCAATTGTGAGCAATTCTCTAGATTCGGCTTCAATAAGATTAAAACTGCTCCGTTTGGGAAATTGTAAGACATTGGCACGGATGTAACGAACCAAGTCTTCAAGGGCACCAGTTGGTGTCCGAATTTCAATATGACTAGGGCTGACTTTGCCAGGTTGTGTCAAAATAAACGAACTGCAACTATTGACCAAAGAGTGATTTTTCAGCGTCATTACGAACTCTTGGATGTGCTGCTTCCTGAAAATCCGTTTCAGGCTGCTCGCATCCTCAGCGAGACTTATCAAATGTTGGACTTTCCCTGGGTTTGAGTTCTCCAAAGCTGTGACCACGGTCATGATCAGTTCGAGAATTTTTTCGTTTACTATAAGTCGGGCTGACAATCTTTCGTCCAAAAGGGTTCGTTTAGCATGTCCCTTATTTACGTCTGAAAAGTTATTTGTCTAACAAAAGACAAAAATGCAGGATTTTGGTTAAGTACCAAGAATATAAGTGGGTAGGATTGCTCTTAAGACAGCTTCTCGTGGGTTTTCCTTCGACCGTTCGATTAGCTGCTCTACTGGTGAATCTTTTTTCATGAAACCACCAGAAGTTCGGGGTCTTCTCGGTGGTGTCAAGTGGTCGGTTTCATGCGAGGAGAGCAAGTGAAGACAAAGGATTTTCTCGATATCGACTTCGCCGTTTGTGAATAACAAAAAATGAAGTTTCTGTTATAAAGACAAGATGAAATGAAAAACCCCAAATTCGGTTCAATTCACCTCGAAATCGACTGGCGGCGTGTTTTCGCTGACTTGCAACACCCTGTGTTCCCCATTCCTTTTGTAACAAAAACCAGGGTTGTGTGTTTCGTACATTTTAACATTAGAGGCCTGAAAGTCGTGTCAGGTGAAAATCGCGATAACGCCCATCACTGATTATGGGTAATTTGGGAGCCCAGCATGTATAAATACCTCGGGTGAATCCGTGCTGAAGTTGGACTTGGAATATCTCGATTTGAAGCGCTGTATCTCATTGTTAAACATTCGCAGTTCATTCTTTTTCTCTTTTTCGAGTCGGTTTAGTTCGGTGGAAAGTTGCGTATACTCAGCACGATTTTTGATATTGGCATTTGCGAGTTTTTCGAGCGAAAGCATGTCGCCAGTGACAAATTTCACAAATTGACAATTTACAGACGTGTCATTATTGAAACAATGCAGGTGCATTTTCCTTTCATCTTTTAATGGACATTTTTCCGAAAATAATTGTATTTAAATTTTTAATGGAGCCAGTCAACACCCAGCAATTATGAGCGGTTTTGTTTTTCCCCCACAAGCGATTATACTTTTTTCTTGAAAAGTTATTACAAAATCTATCAACGATTACCATCTACTGTTCATCCTCTTGTTTATGCTCCACGTCGCTAATGCGCCAATCAGGCAGAGAGACGGAGAACACAGATCAAAAGAAATGGTGTAAAAATTGACCAGTTTGAATCCACCTAATCAAAATCGGGATTTTTATTGTGGATTTTTATAATTTGTGGAATTTTGAGCGAGCGAAGAACGCTTTTAACATTCTTTTTTTAATTAATAGACGGGGAGGAATGAAATAAAAGAAAGAATGTTTTTACCTGCGAGGCGAGGGCCGTGCCAGGTTGAAATCAAGGTAATAATTTCGGAAATTGGAAAAATGGGAAAATGGGCGGCAACCCGCAATACCGCACGCATCAAAAGGAGTTGCCTAACACGTCCCATGCTATGGTTTTACAGTTTTACACAATTAAAAATTAAAAGCACTTTTTTTTAATCAGGTACGGTTTTTCCAATGTCGGATTGTGCCGCCGGAAAACCGGGAATTTTTCCGGTGGGCCCCCAGGTTTAAGCTCGATCGGGCCCTTAGTCATTTTTTGTTGCAAAAATATATTTTTCGAAAAATTAGATTAAATAATATTCCATCTATTCTCACCCTTTTGTGATATTCCTCATATTACTTACGAAAATAATATTGATGAAAACCGAAACCTGTTATCCCTGTTTGTTTTTCGATCATTAACATTAACATTTTAAGGATGTATTAAAAAAATCTTATCTTGTTTTTTATTTTAATTAATACTCTAGTTTCTCACTTCTTTCATTGAGTTGTAAAGTTGTATTTTTAAATTATGAAGTCATAATATGGCTGTAGTGTTGTTAAATAGCCCCTTTTATTTCTTATATGAAATATTTTTTTAGTAATGCATTTTTATTTACTTTAAACTTTAGAATTTTTAATTAACTACAAGTAACAATGAAATAATTATTAGTTGAAATTTTTTGCGATTAATTTCTAGTAATCATGAAGTGTTGGAAAAAAATAGTCATTGCCCCTCAAGAAAATTGTGTTTAACAAAAAAAAAACAATTGACCAAAGATCTAAATTATCTATGGCATAAAATTAACAATATCAACGCCACCTTCTGCTTATTTTCATAATTTTATTATTTTTATTTTTATTTTTTTTTGAATAGTTACAGCTTTTATGTAAAATAATTTTTTCGTAATCAGCTGTAGGTATCTTACCTAATAAATTTTTTCAAAAAATAAACTTGGGAATGCGTGATTTATTCTCTTCTAAACAAAAACTTAAATGTTTCAAAGATTAACATCGAAAAACTTGGTGTAATAAACTAATAAAATGATAAAATCTAACGTATTTTTATGTTTAATTTAGATAAATGTTGCACTTATACAGGGTGATTTTAAAAAACAGAAGGCGCTGTAGAATTTTTGTTTATGGCCCGATTTCAAAAAAAAAATGAATCAAATGTCTCTTAGTATAAGCTGATGCTTTTAAGATTTTTCTAAATGTCATAGTATATTTTTGGCTTTCTTATTTTAAGTTCAAAGGTATATTTTCCTTTTCGTAATTTAAAAGATATTATTTTTTTCATACAAACATGTGCAACATATTCTATTTTTAACAAAAAATATTGGTCCCAATTTAAAAAATAAAATAAAAATGTTGAATGAATTTAGCATTTAGAAAAAATTTAAAATCATTAACTTATAGGTAAAACGTCAAAAGCGATTTTATTTTAGTTTTGTAATTTTTAAAATCGGGACATAAACAAAAATTCTAAAGCGCCTGCCGTTTTTAAAATCACCCTGTATACTTATTAAAAACTATTTTTGTAGGGCTCTTCCAGGGTTTTTCCCGGTGGGCCCTATAGGCCACAATCCGACACTGGGTTTTTCCTTTACAAAATTTTAAGTAACAAATTTTAGAACTTTCCTTAGTATAAAAAAAAACGTTTCCTTATTGATATTCTTATTATTTTAACCAGAACAACCACAACAACTTATAGGTTTTTTGGGTGGTTGCTCTTAAAATCAATCAAATTAAGGTGTAACTTAAAACAGAAAAAGTTGGAATGTTGGTTTAAATTTTAAGGATGTAAAAATAAGAGATTTGTTTGGTAATAAGATTATTTATTTTTATAAAGCTAACAATTGGCTTCACCTTTTTGTTCGCTTAATAAGTAACATTTTACTGGGTTTATTTATGTATTTATAATAATTAATACGTAATTATGACCACGTCTGCGTGAATTAATTGATTCGATTCAATATATTATTCACGAAAGCAAGAAACGAATACACACTCCTCATCAACTGAAACATTTATTGTATTTTAGTTTAAATCACTCACACTTACAAGAATAAAACTGCGCAAATTCAAATCCAAAAACTTGCCAATTGTGATTTTAGCCGCCCTTTGTGCCCGATTCATTACAATAAGTCTTGCTGTCCTGTTTTTGTAAACTTGATCATCGGACCAATCGCTATAAAAAATCTTGTCCGAAATTTCGCTAGACTAAAAATCGAATTATGGCAAGGGCAAAAGTTTAGAAAAAATTTACCCAATCAGACAGCAAGGTGCCGGTCATACAAAACGTAAACGATTGCATTGTGAATGAAAAAATATACGGAAAGTATTTCGAAAGACGTTCCGGCTCTGTGGGCAACCTATTTTTTTTTTGTTCAATTGTGTTTTATAAATTTTCCAATACAGACCCTTCCTTCGAAATCAAAAACAAGCCGAAACAAATCCCAAAAAGGCTCGAGAAGTATTGGAGCAAAAACCACGATGAATAAATATCACCAAGTTGCTCAACGTATTGTAGCAAAAAATCGTGATGTTTCACCGCTTCGAGAAATTGCACATTGTTGATTTTCCTTCTCCCGAAAGCAATTTTCACCATTTTGAATTGCATGCAAATAAAGCCGGCGTAATAAAGAAAAACCATGTCATACCCTGTGATCCCCAGACAAATAATCGCAACTTCAACTGACTGCAAAACGACGTAAAACTCAACCCAGGGTGTTTCAAGTCCTTCCGACTCTCCGTAGCACAGAGAAATCGGTTTTCCAGTCTTGAAAATCCAATTCACAAGCGCAAACATCGCGCAAGTTAGGGCCAAAATAACCACGTAAACGTAGAAAAATAGTTGGAAAAAGAAATAGGTTGATTGTAGGTTTTTAGCCTGTAAATGGCCAAAACGGTCCACTTTCCAAAACTGTTCCAGTTTTTTGATCAAGTCGAGCATTTCGTTTTTATAAAGCAGAAAAGACGCCATTTTACACATTGTCTGGTATTGTGGAATGATAGATTCAGCAGCGCGTTCACACGTTTCCAGACCCTTAAAGTTCAGGAAAAATTCCAAATGACTGGAAAATGAAGCTGAAACTAGAATCGTGAAGCAGAAAATTGAGCGGTATTTTGAAAAAGTGTCGCTTTTTCGGGGGTCGAGGCCTAGAATGTTTACCAGCTTGAGAGCTTTCTCCATTTTCTTCAAGACTGAATTTAACAGAAAGGTCAAATCTATTACTATAGCCTAGTTGGAGTTTAATTTGTTCTAACGATGTAGAACTTATATTACACTGATGATATAATAAATTGATAATAAGCTTGAATAATTATTTATTTAAGTGCGAAACTCAAATTAATCAATGCGATTCAGGACATTATTGACGAAGGCAAAAAACGAAAACGCAGTTCTCATCAACTGTAATTTTAAAAGTACATTGTGATCTACAATACTGTCTAACATACCAGTAAGAAAGCTCTCAAATTCAAGTCAAGGAACTTCCCAATGGTTAATTTAGCCGGCATTTGTGCCCGATTCAAGATAATAAGTCTTGCGGTTTTATTTTTTGCAAAATTTTGTTGTGACAAAGTGGCATAAAAAATCCCATCTGAAATTTCCACTGACTGAAAAGAACAATCAACACTTGGTCAAAATTGGTGAATTTACCGAATCAGATAATAAACTTCCAGTTGCACAAAATGCAAAGGACTGCATTGTAAAGGAAAAAATATAAGGCAAATACTTAAAAAGTCGATCGGGCTCGGTTGACAAACTAAAAATTAAGTATTGTTAGTTATTTTCTCCCCATTTCAGACACTAACCCGTCTTTTGTGATTAGGAAAAGCCCAAAGCAAATCCCAAAAAGGCTGGAAAAGTATTGAAACAGAAAAAAGGGTGAATAAATTACATTGAGCTCCTTGACGTATTTCATCAAGAAAACATGATGTTTCACCACTTCTTTTTCGTTTCGTTGTCCAATTTGCAACATTTTAAACTGCACACAAACACATCCAACGTAATAAAGAAAAAGTGTATCATACCCTGCAATTGTCACAAAAACTATTACCACCACAACCGAATGCAAAACGAAGTAAAACTCAAAGTAGGGTGATCCAAGCCCTGACTCGCCATAACACAGCGAAATAGGTTTTCCCGTCTTGAAAATCAAATTTACAAGCGCAAATAGGGCACAAGTCAAGGCCAAAATGGCCACATAAAGATAAAAAACATACGTCGCGTAATAAACCTGCAACTTCCAAAAACGATTGATTTTTCTGATCAGTTGCAACATTTCTTTCTTGTACACTATAAAAGACACAATTTTGTATAAGGTCTGGTATTGAGGAATGATAGATTCCGCAGCTCTTTCACACGTTTCCAGGCCTTTGAAATTTAGAACAAGTTCCAAATGACTTGAAACCGAAACCAACACCACACAGGTAAGGCAGAAAATTGATCGGAATTTAGAAAACTTGTCGCTTTTTCGAGGATCAAGCCCCAGGAGATTTATCAAAGTGAGAGCTTTCTCCATTGTTGAACTGAACGGTGACAGCTACAAGCCTATTATTACTGGAAACTTCCTTGGTTTATTGCGACTGAATTAAATTTTGAATAATTTAGCGCGTATTTTATTTTAAATTCAGAAAAAAAAACAAGTTGCTTGAGTTATAGTTTCAAGTCGGTTAATAATAATAATTAATTATTTATCAGCTGACCCCGTTTAATTATTCACAATCTGCTCAGTTTGCTTGAGTCACAACAATGCGAAACTCTCTCCTTTTTAGCTTAATTTTTGTTTTATTGGCACATAATGGAAATGGAGTTCAATTTCATGACACGAATTTAGAGTATTATTGGAAGGAGTACACCCATGGGTTAATACCACCAGATGCCCTTCCTGGTGGTAAGGACTTAAGTGGTCGTGACACCTACATTGGACAAGCATACATCCATGGACAAGGCCTTTACATTGTGCAAATTTTCCCCGGAAAAAAGCAAGTCGAGGCTGCTTGGAGAGGTGTAAAAACGGCCACCAACGATATCAAAGTAATGCAAGTGTGTTACAATTGTGTGTGATGTTGCAGTTTCAGATCTTGTGTACCGAAAGTCCTGAAGATTTTAAGTGGATTCAAACATCCAGTCAGTTGTACCATTTTAATACCACGAGGGTGCAACCTGTACCAGGAGGGTACGACTTTGTGAACAACGATGGGCTTTTCCATGTTGGTAGATTAGCGTATCAAGGAGTCGTCAAAATTGGAGGAATCTGGTCGTCACAAATTGAAAAAGCCGATTTTTATTTTGGGCACGACAATGCCCTAAAGAAAGCCACGGTATTCGAAGCGCTAGTCTATCGCAAGTTGGTTTATGATATCGATGTTCGGACAAATTAGCACAAAAAATAAACAATTACTGCTATTTTTTTTCTTTATTTATTTATAAATAAAATGGGTAAACCCCTGACCTTACATTAAATAAAGAGTAGATAAGTGTCTCTCCATTCACTCATTTCGTTGAAAACACAGCTATGAAGTACCTACTGTTTGTTTCCTTCTTCTTGCTGCCTTTTATTTCAGTTCGTTGTGACATAGGTAAGCCCCTTCCCCAGATTTGAGTTTTTAAGTCATACGTTTAGGTTACTACTGGAGAGACTACTCAAACTCAAAAATCCCCAAAGATGCCTTCCCTGCTGGGAAAGACCACAATGGACAAAACACCTACATTGGGCAAACTCTCTTACACACGTTTGGCTTTTTCGTAATGCACATTATTCCGTTTAATAAACAAGACTCTGTTGGTTTTTACAGTGTGATAAAACCAAGCCCTGTGCAAAAGGTGGGGTTACAAGCCACTGCTACTAGTTCACTGATTTGTTTCAGATTTTATGTTCAAAAAATCACGACAGGTTTTCATGGTATCCGACAAGTGCCAAAACTTTTCATTTGGACACTACTGAAAAACATGCAGTGATAGGAGGTTACGATCATGTTGATGCTACCAGAGGGATGCTGCATGTAGGTCGTGTGATGTTTGATGGAAGTATCAAAATTGGAAGTGTCAAAGGATACGCATTGCAAAATGCGGAACTTTGTTTCAGTTCAAATAACGTTATAAAAACAGCCTCATTTTACGAAGTATTGCTGTTTGATAACAGTGGTATAGTCAATGATAAGAAAAATGTAACCAACTATTGTGTTGATTAAATAAAATGTTTAAAAAACATTTATCGTGTTAATTGACCTTTTGTCACCTTTGGTAAACCCAAATGACTGTTTAGTCTTGTCAAGACCGTTCCGTGATGATCAACTCGTTATTCCTTGTTGTTGTGTTTTTCACTCAAGCAAATGCGTTTGATGGAAAAGGTGAATCCACAATTTTTGGACAGTTAGTGGCAATTGATTTTAGGTTACTACTGGAAGGAATATACCGGTGTTATACCTCCTGATGCTCTTCCAGGGGGCAAAGATTCAAATAATGAGGACCTATTTATTGGACAAGCTTACATCCACCAACATGGCCTTTACGTTGTTCAAATTTGTCCCGGAACAATGAACGTCAATGCTGGTTGGTGGGGTGTGAAAAAAGCAACAAGCGATATTAAAATATTGTGTGCCCAAAAACCGGAAAATTTTGAATGGGTGCCTTCGTCACAAACAACGTTTCATAAAGACATGGTTAACAAAAACCCAGTACCTGGAGGTTACGATTTTATCAATAACGACGGTACTATGCATATTGGACGAATAAGGTACCAAGAGTTTGTGAAAATTGGAGGGATTTGGTCGGCGAAAAAAGACAACTCTTGGCTTTACTTCGATTATAACAATGCTTTGAAACGAATTTCGATGTACGAAGCTTTGGTTTATAACGAGTCGAAATAAATTCTTGATGTGTTGTTTTTTGCACAATTTTAAATTGGTCACGCAAGCACAAGAATGTTCAGTTTGAACAAACCATGGGCAAAGTCAACTTCACGGAACCGTTGAAGTTTCTAAACGTTGTGGGTCTGAACCCAGAGAATTGCTCAAACTTTTCGCTAGTACGAATGGTGATTTCTTTGGGTCTTTTCCTGGTTGTGATCACTCTCGGATTATTGGAATTGTTGCTACACTTTGAAGTTTTAGAGACTTGTTCTCGGGCCTCTGAAGCAATGATCGTCCAGTATCAACTATTCATAAAGATTGTAATTTTACTCAAGCACAGGAAAAATTTGGTTGTGTTGGTGCAAGCGACTCGGAAGTTTTGGCCACTTGATAAGTTCGGACAAGAGGCAAAACTCAAACGTCCACATAAATTACTCAAAGCGTTTTTCTTCGCCTATAAGACAATCATGATTTTAATGGCCTTGCAGTACATTTTGCGCAAATTCGTCTCGAAAAGTAACAAGCCCTTGGCTATAGCTTATGGTGAAAATAAGGAGTTGTCCCCCAAAGTTGATCATTTGTATTTTGTGTTTCACTCAACTTCGACTTTTGTGGTCTTGCACGCTGTTACTGGGTTTGATGGACTTTTCTTTTACCTGATTGGGCACGTATTGACTGAACTGAAACTAGTTAAAATATCGTACAGGGTGACACAGAACCGCAGAGAGAAATTCTTGGAAACTGTACAACACCATGCCTTTGCATTAGAGTGAGTCAAATACAAAACAACCCCAAAGTATTTAGCTATTTCCAGATTTGTAAGAAAATTAAACAGGGTTTATTCTCAAGTACTGTTGAATCAGCACGTTAGTTGTCTTTTTGGTATCTGTTTTGGGCTATTTTTGGTATCAAAAGATGGGTAAACTTGGCAAAATCTCAAAATCAGGTTTAAAACTATTTTTAGGATACCACCTGACTTGGGACATGTTACTAAGTATGTGCCGTATGTCATTTCATTTATAACACAAACCTTCACGTTTTGTTTTATCGGTTCTTTGCTAATCACTTGGGTAAGTTGAAAGGAACAATTTCCAACAATTTTTTTCCAAAGTCTTTGCAAGTGCCTGATGCAATTTTTTACAACGATTGGGGCAAAAATCAAGCTTATAATTACAAGGCAGATAAGATTATAGCAATGATTCGGGGGCAAAGAGCTGCGAAATTAACACTTGGAGGATTTGGAGATTTGGATTTGGAAAGTTTTAATTTGGTAAGACTGATGGACCCGATAAAATTATTACAAGTCTGTTTCAGGTTGTAAAAAACGCATTTTCTTTTTTTACGTTTGTCAACGCCATGAACCAGAAGTAATCACAATTTTTAATTCTGTAGTCTTTCAGATTAAATAAAACACACTTCTAGTTGATTGACTTTATTTCTTCTAAAAATTAACAAGAGTTTTTCTCATTTAAATTAAACATTTGTGACTGCCTTTTTGTTCACCATTGCATTCACAAAAGTGAAAAACGAAAGAGCATTCTTCAAGACCTAAAATTACAACATTTTACAAAACTGTTTGGTTTAGTGATGTTCGAACCATTCGAAAACTGTCTAAATCTAAGTTAGCAAAACCTCCAAGTGTTAACCTTGCTGCTCTTTGCCCTCGTTTCATCGAAATAATTTTTGCCAACTTGTTTTCGTAAGCAGTTTTCTTTTCCCAGTCGTGGTAGAAAATTTCGTTTGGTATTTCTAAAGACTGTGAAAAATTAAAATATTTGTTAAACTACAAAAATACCCAATTGAGTAGAAGATTTCCAGCAAAACAGAACGTAAAAGTTTGAAAAATAAACGTTGTGATGTAGGGCAGGTATTTGCTGGCACGATCTAAATCTGGTGGTACTCTAAAAAGAAAATTGTCTTTTTCTAAATTTTTAAATTATTTACCCGTCTTTAGTCATGAGGAACACTCCAAAACAAATACCGAAAAGACACGTCATATGTTGGTTTAAAAGCATCGTGCAACAAACATTGTTAAATTGTCCAATAAAGCTTAAAATAGTTTTTTGACGTTATTTAAAATGTTGCGTCTGTATTACTTACTCTAACACAAATCTGTGGTGCTTTACAGCAAACTTGAATCTTTTCTCCTCGCTCCAGTTTGTTTCAATTGGTGAATCCCCGAAAGCAACTTTAACCATTTTCAATTCTGTCAAAACGTGTCCAATAAAATAAAAAAATAGACCATCGAAACCGTTGATTAAATTAATGGAAACCAGAGTAATCATCGTATGCAAAACTAGATACAAGTGGTCATAAAGTGGCCCCAATCCCTTAGTCTCCCCATAACTTATCGCAATCGGTTTAGGCATTTTAAAAATGAGTTTCACTGCCAGAAATTGCAAACAAGTAAACGTGATCACCACTTTATACAAAAGGAAAAAGCTCTTCAAATATTTATGCGTTTTGCCAAAATTGTTCCCATGTCGTGTCCCAAACTGACCCAATTCCCAAAACCTCTGACTACCGTTCAAAAGCTGGCCGATTTGGTTTTTGTACTTTGCCAGAACGAAAATTTTGCAAACCAACTACAAATCACAAATAGAAAAAATATTGTTGAATGAACGTTGTACTTGATATTGTGGGATTAAGGTGTCAGACGCACGTGCATAAGTTTCCAAACCTTGAGAATTGAAAATGAGTTCTAACACCCCTGAAAAAATTACAGCGAAATAGACAGCGACCGAAAACGCCTTGCGAAATTTTGAAAAACTGTCAGTTTTGAAAGGGTGCATTCCTATCACATTTAGGAAGAAAAGGGGGTCGGAAAATTCGACTTTATCCATGACTTGGACTGGTCGAACTAGGCCAGGTTGGATGAGTGATTTTTAAAATTTAATGGGTGTAATGACATGTCTTTATTGAATCTATTATTAAAAAGCTGGGTAAATTGAGTCTTTATTGCTAATTGGGGTGTATTTTTACTCTCTTTTGTACATTTTGTCCATAAACATGAAGAAGTTTACTGCATTTTTAATCACCTGAAAGAAAAGGATGAAGTAAATGTGAGCCCATATTTTATTAACTATTACTATGTTAAAACTCTCAATATCAAGCATTGCAAATCCTCCAAGTGAGACTCCAGCTGCCTTTTGTCCCCTTTGTATCGCAATAATTTTATTCAAACCGTTTTTCAACGAATATTTGGTGTTCCAGTAATTGTCGTAAAAAATTTCGTCTGGAATTTTCAACGACCAGTGTATTACTTGATCCCCCGCAAAACAATACGTCCAAACTTGCAGAATAAACGTAAAAATATAAGTCGACCATTTGCTAAAGTGATCGACATCTGGTGGAATTCTAAAATTGAAATTCGCTACTCATTTTTCAATTTATTGCACAAACCCGTCTTTTGTCATTAAAAAAATCCCAAAGCAAATTCCAAACAATGAGCACAGATGTTGATTCAAAAGCATGACCGAATAGACGTTGTTAATTTTGTCCAAAAGCCTTAAAATCAAATATTTAATAAATCAATTTTTCTCGCTTCGTGTTATTTACTGAAGAATGTGAATGTGGTGCCTGACTGAATATTTAAACCTCTCCTCATAATTCCATTCCCTCCCAATTTCTTTGCAACTAAATGCGATTGTTAACATTTTCAATTCCGAAACGGCATGCCCCAATAAATAAAAGAAGAAACAATCAAAACCTGCCACAACAAAACACCCAACATAGAGATAAATCACTTGCAAAACAAACACAAAATTATCATAAATTTCGCTTGGTGACTCCTTTTCTCCGTAATAAACCATCACTGATTTGAACTGATCGTCGAAAAATGCAGTCACTGCAAATTGAGTGCACAAAACGCCCAAATTTCCGGTATAAAGTAAGAAAAATTTGCGTAAGAATTTGTGCTGAAACTGGAAATTGTGACCGGCTCCGAATTCATCCAAAGGCCATAAATCATCACACAGTCGGATTATTTGGGCTAGTTCTTTCTTATAAACCACGAAAAGTGCAATTTTCCATGCCAGCCCGTACTGGGTGAAGAAAGATTCAGTGGCTCGGATCACCGTTTCGAGGTCTTTGTAATTGAAGAAGAGTTCAGCCATTGAAAGGACGACAGTCGAGGTGTAAACAAGTATGGAAAATGTCTTGCGGATTCGGGCAAAAGTGCCCGAATCGTGCGGACTCATCCCTACAATATGCAGCAGGAATAGGGGATCAGTCAGGCGTACTTTTTCCATAACTTATTGGCTTCGACTGGTCGATTCTTGCCCAAGCTGGGTGATTAAAAAATTAAAAGCAATTTTTTGTAATGATAACTTATTTAATGGCTCAATTTGTTATAAAAGGGAGAGTCGGGAGAGAGGGTTCATTATGGATAAAGTCGAGCTAATGCAGCCTTTGGCACACCTCAACATAATCGGCCTAAACCCGCTCAAGAATGACCGATTTTCGAAAATTCGGACCATTGTCACTGTTGCAATTTTCGCCCTGAGTAACTTTTTCTCATTTTCGGAATTATTTCTTCACTACAACAACCCGCACGTGATTGTGCGTAGCTCAGAAGTGGTGTTTCCGTTTTTCCAAGTGATTTTCTAACGTTTCTTTTATTTATCTGACTTGCAATTTTTAGAACGACTGGAAGATTGCAGTTATGCTCATCTACAAAAAACAGCTAGCACAACTGGTCCAAAAAACGTCCAAGTTTTGGCCAATCAATGCGTTTGGCAATAATTACCAACACAGTTTGGCCATAAAACATAAATATGTTCGAAGATTTTATCTCATATACCGACTCATGCTGATGTTTAGTTGTTCGCAATACATTTTACTAACAATTGGGAGCGACAGACCGATGATTTTGAGTTTTGGTGAAACTAGAGGTCTTGGTTCAGGAGCATTGCTGTTTTATTTGATATTTTACATTGTGTATGTTTTAATTATTTTTAATCTAATTAATGGTTTTGACGGGTTGTTTTTCTTTCTTGTGGCTCATGTTTTATCGGAGTTGCAAATGGTTAAAATTGCGTTCAGCAGTTCGAAAGTGACTACGTTTTGGAATCACAAAAGGAGGTTCAAGTCGTCCATCCAGCATCACAGATTTGTGTTAGAGTAGGTGTAGGTGCAAATTTAGTTGTGTTTTGTGTTTAATTGATTTTGTAGTTACATCAAACGGCTTAACTCAGTTTACTCGATGTTACTTCTGAACCAGCACATTTCATGCCTCTTTGGGATTTGTTTCGGTTTATATCTCTTCATATCAGACGGGTAAACCAAGCTTTGTTATTTTCACTTCACTTTAAATTATAAATATTTAGATTTCCGCCAGACTATGAACACATTTCGAAATATGTTCCCTATGTTATTTATTACATTACCCAAGTTTGGGTCTTTTGTTTCGCAGGCCAGTTAATAATTGATTGGGTAATTAATTCATTAATATTTTAAACTTTATTAAACCTGTCTGCAGAGTGTTAACATTTCCGACGAAATATTTTATCATGACTGGACTTTAAATAGGACCTACGAAAATAAAACCGATAAACTAATTATTATTCAAAGGGCTCAGCATGCTGCGAGATTATCATTGGCAGGATACGGAAACCTGGACCTACAAAGCTTCAATTTGGTAATAACTTTTCGCAATTTTTTTGTACAAAAATGTTGTTTTAGGTTTTGAAAAATGGGCTGTCGTTTTTCACATTTATGAACGCTGTAATTCACAAGTAGATAAATATTTCAGAATGAAAGTATAATTCACGTAATTAGTGATTTTAAAATGCATTTAAATAAATATTTCAAGTCAATTATTGTCGTTTTTTTATTACATTCCTTTCTTTTCAGTAGGTCATGTGTTCCAGCGAGTTGGGAAAATTGAAGTTGGAAAATTAAACTTGTATATTGTATAACTTAAAAATTTTAAAGGAACACCCTATTTTTTTTTTCGCATCTAAAAGACTTTTAAATTATCTCTTTATAAACATTAACAGATAAGTGCCTCTTCTGATTACTATTTACCCAATACTTTACAAATTCCTCTTTTTGCGCAAAAAAATAAATAAACTGGAATTAATGTTCGCCATTTATTCGCATCTAAGACTATATCTCGACTGAGTGAAAGGCCGGTCCTAAAACTGGTTTACTGGTGTCTTATTTGTCCCAGGAATGAGTAATTTGACCAATAAAAGTATAAAAATTACCTGCTACTTGTTTATCGGGTGCACAAAAAATTGCAAGACGATTGAGGCGTTTGTTATTGGATATCGGTGGGATATTGCACTCCCAATTATAAAACAGACCAATCACAAGGCGTTTACAAAGGCGACAAAAAACTGGTGTTTTATTATTGGTAATGTTGGACAAACGATCTGGAATTTCTCTGTTTTCTAAGAAAATTTCAAGTTTTCTGTTACACTTGGGTTAAAAAATCGTCTAAAATTACCTATAAATTGTGAATCGATTTGTTTTTCATAAAATTGATTATCGCAATTAGTTTGTGTCGAAACTCAATTGTTTTGCAAGATTCCCTCACAAAACTCAAAAATGTACCAAATTAGATCCAAAATTTTGTGATTAATTACGCTGAAATTAACTTTTCACGTAAAATATCTTTTTAGTTATTAACTTGGGCATTTGAAACTTTATGTTTTTAGTTAGACATTTTAATAATAATAGGGTGCTCCATTTGACTTTTTCAAGTTATTCAACTTTTAACAAACTTCTTTTTGTTTTCGTTGCTAACTGCAATGCATTAAACAATTGAACTTTGCTCTTTAAAGTGATGAAAGACCTACTTTTCTTTTCTTATTTTTTATAACAATTTTTTTAAAAAGCGTGTTTTTGTAAAAAGAATTATTTAAAGGTCGACAATAAACTTTTCAAGTAGGTGGAACACATGTATATTTTATAGTGGTTAAGAAAAAATATGTGCTATAAATATTACACGTATAAGTCTTGTGTTTAAAATTTAGTTCCCAACAATCGATTAAAAATTACTCAATTTTCTCCGAAAAGCATTAAACTAATAACAGTTTTAAAATTTGATTAACGATTCATAGTTAAAAATCGTGATTGGATCAATTTGGTGAAATTGATCGTTTGATTAAATCCCGAAGCGATTATCCGACCCATTTTCCCGAAATCGTTATTCCAGCACATGCGCTCGTTTTCGCAATTTCCTCTCCCAGTCGAGGCAAAATGCTGCTAAAACTCGTCGAAAATGTGTGAGAAAAACCGCAGTTTCCGCGTTTAATCGTGAATCATTCTCCACAAAATTGCAACACTTGGTTTTGATTGTTTCTTTTAGTTCGCGGATTTTCTCAACTCTAACAGGTAAGCAAGCAATCGATCCCTTGTTGCTTTCACTTGTTGATTGAATTCGGCCATCGTGTGTGGTATTATTATTAACTTTTCGGTACTGTGATCAGATGCCGGAAAGCTTGCTTTTACCCGCGAGTTACATCGTGATGGCGGAAGCCGAACCCGACCTAAGCACCTTCGAGAACAAGACCGGATTGGCCGAAGACATGAAGTTTCTGGCCTCTATGCCGGAGCTGTGCGATGTCACCTTCCTGGTGGGCGACACCAGAGAGCCGGTGTGCGCTGTGAAGGCGGTTTTGGCTGCAAGGTCCAGAGTCTTCCATAAAATGCTCTACCAGGTGAGAAACGATCCGAAAAAACTCCATAACTTGTTTATTATTAGAAATATTAACTTTTTCTTTTTTTTTTAGATTATAGCTGCGTTCCTGTTGCATATTTTAAAAATATTTCGGTATATATACACAGGCTGTCCCACTATTAAAAAAACACTAAAGTTATGTTTTTTCAAATGGAACACCCCAAATTTTATTGCATTTTTGGACGTAGTTTTTAATGATGATTTTGATTTAAATTTGTATTGGTCGATTCTACTTAGTTTTTAAAATAATTTGATTTTCTGACGAGAACACATTTTAGGTATTTAATTTATTACACAAAAATGAAGAATCGTAGAAAAGTAGGACTGTCACCATTTAAAAAAGAAAAGTTCAAAGTTAAATGTGTTTTAATTGCGTAGCGCATTGCAATTAGAAACGTAGAAAAATTAAGAAGTTTGTTAAAAGTTGAATAACTTAACTTAACTGTCTATCTAAAAACATTGAGTTTCAAATGCATTTAATAAGTAAAAAGATATTTGACTTTAAAAGTTAATTTCGGCAACAATCAGGGCCGGATTACCCATTAGGCTACCTAGACTATAAAGCCTAAGGGTGCCAACTAAAATGGGGCGCCAACGAAAACAAATTATTATTTTTTAACAAATTAAAAATAAAATTAACTTAAGTAAAACAAAAAAACCTTCAAAAGTTGAGGCGTCCTTTTACAGACATGGCCGTTCTCATCAAATACCTACAACGTGCTTGATAAAAAATAAAATATCAAAGTTACTGATACAGTTATTCATAAACACCCTAAACATGCTTTGATTCTTTTCTCGATATGAAATCTTTTGAAATGCATTTTTCAAGCAAAGTATAAGCATCAAATGAAACATGACGAAATTACATTCAGTTGTGTATCGGTCGTCTACGATCGTTTTCGAGTTTAAATTAATGAGAACTTATTGAAAATCAATATGAAGTCAAAATTTGGATAATAATTAATAAAAGCTTGTGAGTAAGGATTGAGGAAAGAAAAGAAAATTAGTTTCTAAATTCTGTACAATATACTAGGTAAGTCTCCTAAAAATAATTTTTACTAGGTATACCTATCTTAAAAATTAATAATCATTATTCACACAGAAATCAGTATTTATTTACTGTTTAGTATTATATACTTTGTTTTTTCTATGCATATGACTATATAATTTTTCTACGATTCCTCATAAAATTAATTATTTAAAAATATTTTAATAATAGTAGATTTATTAATTAAAATAAACATTGAAATATTCAGGAATCGGAATTTTGTAATTTCTAGTGTCATTCCAATAAAACAAACTTGGTGTGACTAGCTTGCTACTCTCAAAATTACATATATTTCAATTTTTATTTATTTATTTTATTTGTTTAATTAATTAAATTGTGGGGTTAGCGACACTTTTTTAACATACCTATCTTTCACACAAACCAATATTTAAGCATCACTTAAAGTACCTATATGAACAAAATGGGATGCCTACTTATTTTTTATTAACTCAAATAATTTGCTTGAAAGTTTTACATTTATTTTAAATTTAGAGTGCACAAAAAAAATTCTACGAAGCGGCAAAACTACAATCTGCTACTCTGGTATCAGTAGGTTAACAGAAATTGAAAACCCGTTAAAAAACTAAAAGGACACACTTTTTAAACCTATTTAGTTTTGTGTAATAAGAGTCATACTTTTTTTAGTTAAAAATTGTAATTACAATAAATTATTAATGAATTTTCTTGAATGAATAAATGTCGTAACATTCGATTTGGAAAAGGTAAGAGAGACATTGTTATATTTTTTTGCGTTCGCAATTTATAATTTGTTTTTAATTTTATTAAGATATTTACTGTTTATTTTTTATATGTGTTTACCTTGACTGAAAAATTACAATAATTAGTAAATCATATAAAATTAAAAATTAGTAAAAAGGTATAGAAGGGTAAAAGGGGACGCCGTATCAGATTAGCCTAGGAGTTCCCACAATTATAATCCGGCCCTAGCAACAATGCACATTACTCATGAGCATTGTTACCATAGAAAACCATACCATAACCATTTAAAAATTCAGCAACAATATTAAAATTTTTGTTATTTCACTGTCGTAAATGACGAATAATGGCCTAAGGGTCGGTTTCACCAACCTCAGTTAAATTTATTAGTAAAATAATTCCTTAGAAACAATTATTATAATCATAGTAACGATTGTTTTTAACTGTTCATTAAATTTAACCAACGTTGGTGAAACCGACCCTAAGGGTAACATTGAAGTTATTATTATTAGCTGAAAATTTAACTTTTCGATTACTTTTTTTGAATGTTTAAAGTTAAATAGCTTTCAAGTCATCAACAAGAAACACTTAACTGTCAATGCTTTTAGAGAGACAACTTAAAGGTCTTTTAGATGCAAAAATAAAAAATTGGGTGTTTCATTACAATTTTCAAGTTATTCAACTTGCAACAAACTTTTTCATTTTTTTATCTTCTTGACTACAGTAAGCTAAAAAATATATATCCTTTATGTTTGAACTTTTTTCTTTAAAGTGGTGCGAAAGTCCTACTTTTCTAAGATTCTTAGTTTTTATGTAATATTTTTTTTAAAGCGTGTTTTTGTAAAAAAAAAATTATTTCAAAAACAAAGCAAAATCGACCAATAACAATTTAGCTTAAAAGCATCAGTGTTAAAAACTACATCCAAAAATGCAAAAAAATATAAGGTGTTCCATTAAGAAAAAACATAAGTTTGTATTGTAGCTAATTTCGGAAACGCTCTGTATAGGTACTTGAAAATAATTTTAGGTGAGTCAGGGGGTTAGTATTTGCGGCTTTCGTCAACAACTACTAACTTTCTAACATTTAAAGGACTTTTTCACATCGCTGGGATACCCTGTATCTCATAAAAATCAATAATTATCGATATATGAAGAGGTAATAAATAAAAGGAGTCTATATTGAAGTATCCATTTAATTACGTTTCAAGGGTACAATTTCCCTTTTTTTCAGATTAAAATTTGTCTACAAACAATAAATTAACTTTCAAATATAATAATTTAATAAACATACCTAAAGACTATGAGACACTTTGAGTGGTGGAAGGAAGACTGAGAGTTGAAGGTTGAACGGTCAAATATTAGAAAGAAGAGAGGGGGCGGTGTCATCATTCCACCACCCAAATGCAGCGAAAAACAATACAAATATAAATAACAATAAAAATATTTTATATTATCGTCAATTGAAATAAAATCTAACAGGTATACATAACAGATTGTATAAATAAAATGGCCTAACATGATTTTAAAGATACTTTGAGATAACAATATAGTCAATAAACAAATTAAAATGTAAAAAATGTAACAAACAACACTCAACAAATAAAAATTGGTATATGGGACAAATTAACATAATATAAAAGAATAATTAATTGATTAGCGACGACGATTATTATTTTTTATTTTTTATTATATCTTTATAGCAATTACCTATCTTATATATGTCGGTTTGGATATTGACATTGTCAAAACATTGAAAATTTTAATCTGAAGAAAAGGGAAATTATACCCTTGAAACGTAATTAAATGGATATTTCAATATAGACTCCTTTTATTTATAACCTCTTCATATATCAATATTGAGTCTCAGAAACCAACAAGTTTTTTCAATAATTATCATTTTTTTCCAGGCCCCTAGCCCCCAACGCAAGAAGGAACCTCCACCACGTGAAAACAAACTCCGACTGTTCCTCAAACGCTCGTCTGAACCTCTCCTCAACCTCCAGAACGCTTCACAGCAGGTAAAGTCGCCCACTTTGTACAAACTTAAGTTGCAAAATTAGATCAATCGGGGAAAATTTTTTTAATATCGTGGTTTGTATATAGAGAGGGTTCACCCAGCAGCTGGCCCCTATCCAAGAGGTAATCCGCAAACACGTCCTCTTCCATAACTTTCCGTCTGTCTGTCTGAATGCCTGATTTTCAAGCACCTAACCGATAGTTTAACACCCTAGTGATAGAGTTTAAGATAATTGGCATGGTTTTTCGAGTAATCAATTGATTTGCATGGTTAGAGGGTAGACCAACACCACGATTAAACAAATTTTGATTTCAATTATTGATTTGCATGTTGTGATCACATTTTTTCAAACATTTAGCCGCCATCACAACAGCACCAGACTCTTATTATCGAAGAGTTCGAGCCGGATGTTTTCAGACAGTTGATTGAGTATATCCATACTGGGTGTGTGACCCTTCAACCTCGCACATTATTGGGTGAGTTTGTTGGTGGTAGGAAATTTTTTTACTAAAACTAAACCAAACAGGTGTGATGAATGCGGCCGATTATTATGGTCTAGACGAACTACGAAGAGCTTGTGCAGGTTAGTAGCAAAATCATTATTTTTTGAATATACTTTTAACAACATTCAGGTTTCGTCCAATGTTGCATAAACGTGGATACGGTTTGTGCCCTTTTGGCCTCAGCTGAGCGCTACATTCAATACAAATGCACCAAGTCTTTGGTCCAAAAAGTATGTTAAATTTTTTGGAAGCGTTTAATTTTCTCGGTCAAGGTTTTAGAATTTGTGGACGAACACGGCAACGAGGTCCTCAATTTGGGTTCCTTTACTCTTCTACCCCAACACGTTGTCAGACTGATTTTGGCTAGAGATGAGCTACACGCTGACGAATTTACAAAGTTT
>OW626790.1:23310283-23419035 GCA_939628115.1 Tribolium freemani | reverse complement strand
AATTGGACTGAAATCAGGGTCGTTGAAATTGCGCAAAAACCACAACACTCCCGGTCTTAGAATTTCACGCAGGAGGAGAACAAACGAAGCGAAGTAATAGACATAGACCATTCCGATCAACCAATGGATGAAGATTGAAGTACCAGGAGCGGCACTAAAACTACTCTCCCTGTCTTTGAGCGAAGCGTCAAACATTGCCAGAGAACAAATATCCAACCACCAACCACAAACCAATGGTAGAATACCGATTTCGACCACCGAAAGCATTGATACTTTAACCACCACGTAACACAAGCCTAGCACCCGTTTAGCTTTATAAAAGCCCAAAACACCGGCAACTCGATGGAAGAACACAAAGAAAAGACCAACAGTGCAGTAACCGACCAAAGTGGTCAATAAACCTTCGAAATGACTGGCAGAAGCCGCCTCTCTCATATTAACCAGAGAAAGGGTCATTAAACCCATATGGTACGGTGAATAGGCAAAGATCAGTATAAATAACGTGTTCAATGAAATGACCCAGAAAACGTGTTCGAGGAACATTAAAGAACCATCAAGACCCAACAAACGCTCCCATGTGATCTCCTCGGCCGCTCGATCCCATTCCATGGGTATCCAATTGTTGTCTTCGCCTCCATTCACTTCATTCTCCTCCTGTTGTTCCCCCTGATTCTCTCCTTGAGGTGCTACTTCTGGTTCCTGTCCGTTGTTCTCCTCCACGTCTTCCGGTATGTTGTTGTTTAAGACAGGAGGAGGGGCATCTTCAGCCACTCCCACGTTATCTCTCTGTAACCAATCGGGTCCTCCCCCGTGTAAAATCTGCTCGCGTAGCCACACTAACCCAGCGAATGCGAATAGCGTACACGTGACAACGAAACAACCTTGGAATATATCCGATGCCAGGTTTTCCATTGAGAGGAGTTCAAAGGGAAGGGTTAAGATGGCGTCAACAGTGCCGGCAAAAAGGGCGCGATAAATCCTACAGGCTGTCAAAGGGACGATTCCGAGCCAAGCGATGGCAACTAGAGTGTAGTGGAGCCAGTACTTGATGGCGGTTCCGATGGAGGAGAGCAGACCGGCAGCTAGGTCTCTAACAGGGAGGCGGCGTGGCATATCGGGGGAGTAGATGGGAGTGAAGGAAAAACGATAACTGCACAATTCGCAGTATTCTTTACGCGAGTAACGCATCCATTGCATGAGGCATTCCTGATGGATCCATTTTATACTACCCGTGCAGATGCAGGGGTGGAATAGGGGGCGGTCGGGCAAGCCTTCGGAACGGCACACCCGGCAGATGTCCGTGTTGGACAGTTCCGAGTCCATCATTACGCTGAAAAAGGGGTTAAAAAATTGACTTCACAGTGCGAAGTTGGCAACAATGAATAAAAAGGGACGCTATCCAGTGTTGCCAACTTATTGACAGGTCCTCAGAAAAATCAACAAATTAGTATCATGCACATACGTGGAGGGAGAAACTACTGGAGAAAGTGTGTCCTACACCAGCAATGTTCTATGGGCTATTTTGAATTTCCCTCCTAAACATTTCATCCCGTACCAGCTGATGCCATAAATATCTCACTAATTCCGTTTTGTCTACAGGGTGATTCTTAAATAGACCGACAAAATTTTATTACAGTCTTCCAAGGATAAGTAGAGACATCAGTGGCGTACGAATTATCTCCAACATAACTTTAAATTTTTTTATTTCGGTTATACAAGGAATTTTTTGACTATTTTTCCCGGCATGTACTCATTTGACACTACCATGAGTAGAATTTTGTCGGTCTATTTAAGAATCACGCTGTATACTGTCAAATGATTTTTGTCTTTTTTTTACAACTTTTGTTGTACTAAGGCGTAATTCAAATGTCAAAAAACAAATTGTTAAAAGTCAGGTATTTTGACATTGAGGTACTGTCTTAGTATCCTCTAAAATTGAAATAGTACTTTGACTATTCCACTGGTCCAAAATTTGTACTGAAGAGAAAGTTTTGAAAAGTGAAAAGACCAAAAGCTTCCCACTTATGCTCTCTCCACTAGTTTCTCCCTCCATGTATGCACATATTTTTGCCTTTTTTTTTCGAGGGTTTCTACCAGAAATACTATAATTAGTAAATACTGAGCAAAATCACCAAATTAGTCCAAAAGTTGTGTAATTCTTTTTCAAGCTTTTAGGTAAGATTTTGAGCTATTTGGTTCAATAAAAAAATTTTTTTGACCTGCTAATAGGAAGTCCAGTTACTTAATACATAGAAAACATTGTACCCCAAATTATAAAAAAACAAAAAGTATATCATTCATTTTTTTAAGAAAAATAAGATAGGTGGCGATTCTGGTGTAGTTTGCAACACAGGAATTACGAATAAAATTATTTTATAAAAAAACGTAATCTTCAGTCTTCCATTTTAGAGTACTATTAATACAGAATAAAATTATGTATACAGCGTTAGGGAATGCTTTAGCACAAATTGTAAGGTAGATAGAGAATGGCAAAACGAATCGATTAAGTAAAATTTTTGTAAATCGAAAATGCATAGTTTTTCCAAAAAATCGTTCTGAAATTAAAGTCCCAAATTTTGAGAACCGCTGAACTAGTATGATAAAAATTAGCGTAAATTTTAATATCATTGACAAAACAGCAGAGGTAAATTAACTTCATAGTCCACTCCGTAATTCTTCTATTTGAATTTGTGGTTTGTGATCAAATTTTATAAAAAAAAACAAAAAGAAATTTATGCCAGAACTGGGGTTCGAACCTCCCACACAAATGAGCATGCTATAAACAATTTTGAAAAGTTTTCAAAACGTCCATGCGCCACTATGTCCACTTCGTTTAAAGAAAAAACTAACCGCCAATAAACTACCATAAACGACACAGTGGCTCTCAACAGGTGAGTTAATAAAATTTTTTGAAGAAAGTATGCACTTTTTAGAAAAATGGTATAAGGCTTTTTAACTCGTATGATCATGACAAATTCACATACGAAATATTGCTAAGCCATTCCCTAACACCCTGTATTTGCAGAGGAAAATCTGTTTGGTAATATACATAGTTTGACCAGACGTCTTTTTATATAGCCCATTTTTTCTTTGTTATACCTTTGGCAAAGCTGTTTAATTTAATTAAAGATCGCTGTTCATTGGGTTATAAATAAAAATGTACAAAAAACTGTAGGTATATTTAATTTCAAACACTGAAATCTCCAAAAAAATTGCCAATGATTCTTGCCAAAAAACACTGACTTTTGAATTTATCAAAGATCTCTAGATGATTATGTTAACTCAACGTTGTAATAGTACTTAAATAAAAAAACATACAAAAGATAGAAGTTTCTTTCTCTTTCCTGTAAAGTTAATCTGGAACTAGAGCCCTCAATTGTTTTTATAGATTTAAAATGAATTTCTCGAAAAAAAAAAGTTATATGTATCTGTTAACCTGGACCGTTCCTTGCGATTTTCTCATTCCAATCATTGTGATGCAATCGAATTGAATCAATTTTTAATTAGTGCGACCCTGTCCTTGGTCGATTTCTTTATCGTTTAATTCCGGAATAAACAGAATATTTGCATTATCTACGTTCCAAACGCGACATCCATGAGAACAATTGAACTGAAAACAAAACAAACCTCCCACTTTATTCACTTGTTTTTCGGCAAAACAAGCCGATTTTGAGCTTTCACAAATCAACTGATCTGGTCTCAAGGTTACTTTTGCAATTAGAATAATTAATAACGTTTGTTGTTAGTTAATTATGCCCAAAAACTGATAAAAAAACGCATTATCTCGAGTGTGACATAGACATAAGGGATTTATTTTTAACGTAAAAATCTGGGAATTGTTCCAATGATTCACTTGGCCGTATCAAAGTTTTCCCAATCGTAAACAGGGATTTTTCTAGTACATTTAGCCCCCATTGATGCAGTTATGTAAATTTGCAATTAGCAGGCCATGTGTTGGGGGCAGAGACCTCGAATGGCCCACTTTTTTTAATCCACTGATAAGAGGAAATCATTATCAAGGGATTAGAACTCGCACTAATTGATTTTCTTCAATCAGTTAACAAAAACCAACACAATAAACAAGCTGGGACAAAAAATTACCTGATGTTTTTTGGCACAGGAAACTACTTGAATGTGAAGAACATTATGTAATTTACGGATCCGACTCAAAGATCCATGATTACGTAATCACAAATGCTTGAAATTCGATAAAAACTGCAATTTTTTAGGCGTTTTGAGGCTTTTCAGGACGAAAAAATTTATTTTTGACGTAATACCACAAGACTGACGTTTACTTTCACTCAGGACGCCAACTGTTGTCTAGTTCGGGAAACCACCAACCTGACGAAACTACAACTCACTAATACAAATAACGAGTTTTTCGTTTTTTTACGTTGAAATTTGCACTTGGACCAATTAAATTTCGTATAATTAAAAATTACAAGTCGCGTTTTAGCCATTTTGGGGCTTGGTTTGGTGAATTTGAAGTAATTTCGTGTTACGTAACCTTAGCTACAATAACCTAACCTCAAAGTCGGCAAAAAATGTCAACAAATCGCTGATTTGGCGCCAAGTTTTTTGTTTTGTGTTTTAGTGCAGTTTTTAGCGTGTTATCCAAGCAAAACATGATTTAGGAACAATGAAAGACTCAACTCCAACAAATACCGGCAAAAAATCAAAGAAAAACAAGCAATCAAATGCAGAAAAAAAACCCGAAACGCCCCCTAATGGGGCCAAAATCAACGCGTTTCAGTTTATGATGAACCGAAGGCATCGGAGCATTGGGGGGAACTCCCCTGGGCGTGAACCTGACTCAAACGATTTGGAAACAGCCTCCGATAAAAGCGTCTTAAAGGAGCGGAAAAGTCGGTTTGAGAGCTGGGCGGAGGCCAAGGGGGCTGCCAAACGTAAACGAGAGTATGAGGAAGTCGGCAATTGCATCAGCTACAAGCTGGAGAAACGGGGAAAACGGTTGAAAAAGTTGTTAAATATTGATTGTCAAAGTGATGATGAAGTGGTCACTAAAAGGAAGAAGCGGAAAACTGTTGTCCTTGAAAGTGACAGCGAGAATGAGGCACCTAAAACACCAGTCAGCAAAAAGTGGAAATTTAAGATCAAGTTGGCCGGGAGTGAGAAGAGTGATGTTAAAAGTTCTGTCAACAGCCAACCCAATGTTGAAAATGCCCAAGAAAGTGTTGAAAATGCCCAAGAAAGTGTTGAAAATGCCCAAGAAAGTGTTGAAAATGACCTAGAAAGTGTTGAAAATGCCCAAGAAAGTGTTGAAAATGCACAAGAAAGTGTTAAAAATGCCCAAGAAAGTGTTGAAAATGCCCAAGGATGTGTTGAAGTTGGGGTGACAGTTGAAAATGCCTCTGTCAACACGCAATCTAGTGATAGTGGCATTGACGTCATCGAAGTGGGTGTAGACCTAGCCAACTCTGTTTCCGACGAAAATGCCTCACGTAGAGTTTTACGATCCCGAAAACCGAAAAAATACGACTATTTTCTTGAACTTTCTGATTCGGACGATGAGAAAAAAAAGAAGACGAAAGTGGCACCTGTTTTTTTAAAAGCCGTTCCAAAACCGAAATTAGATCGGAAGCAATTGAAGCAAGAAGACAGTTTTTGATGAGTGGCGTTCCGACTTCTTTGAAAAAAGAGATGGAAAAGGTGCGAATTTTTAGTACCGAAGAATCGGATTTTGACGTTTTCCCAACGTTAAGTCACGTCCAGCAAAAATCCGAAAATATTTTATGGGATTTACCCAAAGTTGATTTAAAGTTGGCACACCCGGAGGAAAAAATTCAAATTATGCCTCCACTTGTCGAAAATTTAATAAGTAGAAGCGACGGTGTGAATAAAATTGTCAAAGAGCCGCCACGAAAAATAACAAATTTGAAAAAAATTGTCAAAGAAATAAAATCACAAAATCCAAATTATCCCGTTTATAAGATATTTAATTCGTTGTTTGAGAAAAGTGGTAAAATAATTGAAGACGTAACACCGAAACGCCGCGGTCGCAAAAAGAAAAAATCCCTAGAAGTAGCACCCCGGGAACACACGATGTGGACCGAGAAATACCGAGCGACGACCTCTCTCGACATCATCGGGAATCACAAAATTGTGTCGTCTTTAAAAGACTGGCTTTCCCATTGGTCACTTAAAGAAAACAAAAGACGCGACAGCGAATCAGATTTCGACGTTACCGACAGCGACAGTCGCGACAGTGCCACATGTGGCAACACTGTAATTCTGCGGGGACCCCCCGGAAGTGGCAAAACCTCGTCCATTTACGCCATTTGTACCGAACTCGGCTACAACATACTTGAAGTCAACGCTTCGAGCAAACGCACCGGTTTGTATTTTAGGTTGGTAGCACTGTTTCTAACACCCGGCCTTGACAGGTAAACGCCTCCTTCAGGAGTTACAAGAAGCCACCCAATCGCACCAAGTCAAGAAAAAACAAAACACAAGCAAATGCGTCCTATTGGTTGAAGACATTGATGTGGTTTTCGACCAAGACGAAGGTTTCAGTGCTGCCCTCTCGCAGATAATGTCTACAAGTAAACGGCCAATTGTTTTAACAATGACCGATGAGCCATCTAGTGGCATCCAAAAAATCATAACCGACTGTCGTGTCTTTTATTTCGCGCCTTTGACGTCAATTTTGACAGTTTGGTTGCAAATTTTGTGCTTAATTGAGGGTTATTTTGTCAAAATTGAGTCATTGGGCGAGTTGTTGGCGTTCAATAAAGGCGACATCAGGCGGACTTTACTGCAGTTACAACTATGGGTCAAGTCAGGTGGCCACCCTGTCGGCAATCACGTTGGTAGCACTGCCGCTAACACTAGTGTCTCGATTGACATTGACGATGATTCAAACTTGCCCGATTTTGGCACAGAGGGCGCTAGTGACACAATCCAGACACATTCGAATTGTGTGCAAGTTTCAGACTGGCCACACAATTTTGAATTGATTTGGTGGAACTTTCCTCGAATTTTAAAAATGCCCGACTTTTCCAAACATCGATTAAATCGCGACAGTTGTGATTTTCCGGGCGGGAAAACCGAAAAAAACAAGTTGCAAGCGTTGGTCAATTGTTACGATTCGTTGGCTATTGCTGACATCATGTGTCAAAAAAACCGATTTGAGGAAAGTTTGGAACGGGCTTGGCGGACCAAAGAAAAGGATAGTTTAACACTTGAGGAGAATTTTGCTCTTTCGGATCACAGTGATTTTAGCAATGATTTAGCTCAATTTTTATTAAGTGGCCAAATGAATCATTTTGAGGATTCGAAGGTTGATTTTGATGTCACACTGCCGGTTCAAGAGGAACAAAGGTGGCTGTGTTACTCGTCAATCGTCCATTTGTGATTAATTTGATTGTAGGTGGCGCTCCAAACAAATCGGGTGCCAGCTGAGATTACAGAAAGCTGTATTACCGGCCGATTATTTACACCGGAAGGACGTAGCTTTGGATTATATGCCGGCTTTGAGGAGTATAGCACGGTCCGAATTTGAGAGAGCGGCAAATAGTAGGAAAAGGGGGAACCGTTTTTATAGCTACTTGAATGGTTTAGGGGTGCATGGTAGTGACGTCACGTATAAGTCGGCCTGTGATGTTTTTAAAATTTGGAATTGATTTTTGTATATTGAATAAAACACATGAGTTTTTATTTTGTTTTTTTTATTATTATTATTTACCTAAGTAACTTGTTTTGTTACTGTTATCCGAACAAGCTGAAATTTTGCACAAACACGTAATCTCCATTATATTATAATAATATTTAGTTCAATCTATAATTTATAAACAATGACATTCTTTAAAGTAAAAAAATAAAACCAAGTTATTTGTAGTTTAACACAAAAGGTTTACCTGTTGTTTCTTCCATTATTGTAGAAGCGAAGATTGTTTTTTAATTCACTACCTAGTATTTCCATGCTAACAGTTAAAAAAAAACTTGATATAATAGTAATAAACAATCTTAAAAAGAAGGTTAAAGGAGTGTAACTATCAAAAACAGCAAACAGGAATTTCGATTCTCGTTTAAAAAAATTAAAAATGACGTAAATATTTTTTCAAAAATAAAATCAATCTGTTCAAGGATTTTTCTTTGAAAATTTACCTAAAACAAAGATGAAATTTTGGTTCAGTCTACAATTTTCTAGCAGAGAAGAACATTTTTGCTTAGCGGTTAAACTTTTAAAATTTATAAAAGCTTTGGGAGCGGTCAGGCTACTACACTATTGCATAATTTTTTTACTTTCCTAGGTTTTTATAAATTTTAAACTAAGCAAACATGTTCTCTATTGTAGAAGCACATTGTTTTTTATTTTTGTATGTCTTTTTTACATAAAGGATTTTTTGAAGACATTGAAGAGAGGCAAATTATTGAATAAAAACACATAAATCTTTAATACTTAAAAATTTTTTTTCGTTCTATATTTTGCCAGTCAAAATTTAGATCACGGTGCCGGTTATCCAATCAAGCTGAAATTTTACATACGCACGTAACCTTCGTGACATTACAAAAATATTTAGTTTGATATAAATAGGTAATAATTTATAAACAATTGGAAAAATTAAGAATTAAATAAAAATGTTGATATAATTTTACTCAACGGGCTTTCTTTCTATCTCTTTTTATTTCTGTGGTCGATTGTCATTAAAAAAATGCAAATTACATAAATATTAGCTATCAACTTGTTCAAGGTTTTTTTACTTTTGGATCAGTCTGTTCTATTTTCTTTTTTTAGCTTAAGCTTTGGCTTACGTAAACTCGGCTTAAATTTATACTAAGTTTAAACCACAGTTGTGTTGTTTAGTGAAAAGTTTAGCTAAGCCGCGCTGAACTTGTCACTTATGCGGTTGGTAGTACTGTACGCTTGCGCACTTCAACTTGTTTTGACAGTTCTGATTTTGAAAAGTTAGGTTCAGATGAAATAATATCATCATTTATCATTATTATAGTACATTGGAGGAACAATATCGCTATAATATGAATCTTATGTTAAAAAATGTATCTCAATATAATTATTAATTACTAGAATGTTTTTTTTCTTATTTCATGGAGCTCTTTCATGCGCGGCATATTCAAATTGTGCTTCCCTCGGAAAAAATTCAATTCATCGTTTCCTTTTAGAGCACAGCAAAAAATTGATTTGCACAGTTTATTTGTTGCCTTTGTGCATTTAAAGTTTTGAAGCATAACAATTTTATATAAATAATTTAACTGTTTAAAAATTTGTGCTATAATTAAAATCACATAAGATTTACATATCAGTAATTTCTAATATCATTCTTTCCTTGACTGCCGGATTCTGCTGCAGCAATTAAAAAAATAATGTTTAATACTAGAATAAAAATAAGTAAGTAAATTATTATCATTATATTCTAAATTTAATTCAGTCTTACAATATTTTCTCAATAAACATTTTCCATATAAAACCATCTGCACTAAAAATATTGATTCGAAAAATTGGATCACTACCGGAATAAAAATTTCGTGTCAAACAAAAAAAGAACTGTATTACAAATATAAAAATGATTTAATATCTAAAAAACGTTTTGATGAATACGCAAAAATATTAAAGGTAACTATAAAAAATGCCAAACGCCTTTTTAACGAAAATCAAATACAAAATGCTGTAAATACAACCAAAGCAGCGTGGGAAATTATAAAAAATGTTACTAATAATGTTGATATCAGTAAAACGGGATTAGCATTAAAAGGTTTAAAAATTGCAAAAGAAAGTGACCAGGAAGCAGCAAACAGAATTAATAAGCACTTTATTAACATAATTGAACACAACAATAGGCACGAAAACAGGTACACTAGTTCCTCTCAATGTGTTAACAAATCCATGTATTTACATGCTACAGATAGCACTGAAATAATTAACATTATAAAAAAATTAAAAAATACAAAAGCAGTTGGCACTGACGCATTCCAATAAAATTTTTAAAAATTGTTAACGAATTCATTTCAGAACCACTTGCACATATTTGTAACTTATGTTTTTCACAAGGAATTTTTCCTTCAAAATTAATATTAATTTTAATATTTTTTTAATATTTAATATTTAATATTTAATAAAAAATATTTAAATTTTAATATTAGCACACAAAAAAGGAGACAAAAGTATTTTAAATAATTATAGACCTATTTCAATTTTAAACAGCATTTCAAAAATTTTAGAAACTATAATAGCTCAACAACTGACGCAATTTTTCAGAAAGTATAATATTTTTTCAAATAACCAAAATGGGTTCCTGAGTGGTCGTTGTACTGAAAGAGCCATCTTCCAATTAATTGACAATATAAAAGATTCAATTAATGCTAATCAAAAAACAGTCGTTTTATTTTTGGATCTGTCGAAGGCGTTTGATGCTGTTGACCATAACGTTCAACTTCATAAACTACATTGTTTAGGTGTATGTGGCATTGTGCTAGATCTAATAAAATCCTATCTGTCTGATAGACTTCAGCAAACAAAAATAAAAAATGAATTTAACATCGAAGTGACATCCCAACAAAATGTAATTATAAGAGGAGTACCTCAAGGGTCCATACTGGGTCCCTTATTATTTATTCTGTATACAAATGATCTTCCAACAGATATAAATTATGATGTCATTTCTTATGCTGACGACACCTCTTTAGTAGTTAGTAGTGAAGATTATGACTCCTTAAAATACAAGACAGAAGTGGCACTGCATACGTTGGAGCAATAGTTTCAAATGAATGCACTTACTCTAAACGTTACTAAAACAGAGCTGGTAGAGTTTCACTTTGCACATACTCTGAACAATGTATTTTATATAAACACAATAAATGATAATGTCATAAAAGATAGCGACACAGTAAAGTTCTTAGGTGTACATCTGGATAAAAAACTGACCTGGAGTTCACATATTGAGCAAATTGTAGCTAAATAAAGCTCTCTATGCTACCAATTACGAGTTTTAAGAAACAATGTTGACATTCCGACTCTTATAAATGCATATCATGCTTACGTTAGTTCTACCATCAAATATGGCATTATATTTTGGGGAAACGCCACAGAAATTAACAGAGTTATGGTGTTACAGAAAAGATGTTTAAGAACATTGTTTGAAGTAAGCCCGCAAACATCTTGTAGACCATTATTTAAAAAATGTAACATCTTAACTGTGACATCATTATACATTCTAGAATGTGCAGTATTTATAAAAAAAATCCGAATTTTTTTGATCAACAGCAATTTCTACATAAGTACCCTACCCGTAATAAACATCATTTCCTTCAAGATCAAACAAAATTAAAACTAGTCCAAAAAAGCACAAAAAATGAAATTATTAAAATTTTTAACCACCTACCAAAGTCATTTGTACAGCTTAAAAAAATTTAAAGAGAATCTAAAATTATATTTGTTAAGTAAATGCTTTTATACCTTAAATGAATTTTACCTAGAATTAATTGATGTGTTGTAACATATTATTTAAATTTGTTTTAGTTAGTTTTTATATTTTTATAACTGTGTTTATAACTGTATTTTTTAAGTAGGTATAAGTCATGTATTTAGGTTTTAATTTTTATTGACATGTTCTACGCCATTTGGTTTTTTTGTGAATAAAGTTCCATTCTATTCTATTCTATACTTTTTTTTAGTTTTTTTTAATATACTAACTTACAACATGACCGCTTAGTTAAACCAATGCTGAGCTTTGGTTTAGTCGATATTTCGTAACTGAGCAACCGGGCCTTAGAGGTTAACTTAATAATTCCAAGGCTTTAAAATGTTTTTTGGAAGAAACTCATTGTTTTTTACTTAAATAAAAGATTTTTTTCAAACACATGTTTATATTTTTTATTAATAATTGAGTGATTAGAATCCTGAGGTGGGTTGGGAGACGGTCATTTCGACCACTTTACAAACGAGAGCTTCATCAGCGTTGCTTACAATTGCGGTGACTCTAAATCGGCCATAGAACGTTTGGGGTATATCCAGATCCTGATAAGTTTCCTTGAAATAGGCCAAATTGTACTCCCCCTGAAAACAAACCTGAAAATTTGTTCCAAAAAATTTGGAAAAATACAGCCGGGATTTGGCGCGGATTTTCAATCTTTGGTTTAATTTCATTCCGGAAGTTTTTCCAAGCCCGTCCACCGAACGATTCCAAGAAATCGAGCAAAGGCTTGCTCTGCTCGAAAATGCCGTTTTTCCAAGCGTCGTTTTCGAACTTATCGATGGAAATATACCCCTAAAAATTATTATTTAATTCTTAAAACAACCTTTATGTGGGTATACTTCAAGTTCGTTCCCGTAATCCTCCGGAAGGTTGAACGAAATTTGCGCGCTGTCGCTGTGGTCCCCACTGTAGGAAATTTTCACCTGAAGGTCGATTTTATTGTCCACCGGGTCGCAATCTTTGACCTCGTGGAAGTTCATGGGCCCCACCGGCCCGCTCTGAAACTCGTGCGTAAAAGTGAGTTTTCCGCACCGTGCGGTAAATTACCTGCGCTTCCGAATTGACGGCCCCGAGCAGAGCACAAACGACTGCTAAAAATTTCATTTTGATGCATCGGTGCACAAACAAGCCTTTATGTGTTTTCGCACCGGTGGCAAAAAATTATCGTGACTTTCCTAATTAAAAAATGCATGTTGCTGCAAAGGCCGGCACGGTTTCCTGTGATGAATCGCTGTTACAGCTGTATTTATGAAAATTTAACAAGATACTGACGGGGAATTTAATGGCCCACGTCACAGGTGATGGAGATAGACTTGCGGTGTAATGGCTCCATCGCAGCTGCACCACTGCCATATTTTTCGCAGACATAAATTATTAAGATAGTTTTTAATGATTTCCAAAATTACTGATGCCTCAGCTTTTGCTAAATTCCTAATTTACCGAGGGGTAAACAATAATAATAATAATAATAATAATAATAATAATAATAATAATAATAATAATAATAATAATAATAATAATAAATGCCTTTATTAATTAATTAATTAATACAAACAATATTATCATTCTGCTATGGCGAAGTCTAGCTGCTGCTACTCCACTTAACCCTAGCAGAAGCAATTGAAATAAACTTAATATCTAAAATAAACAAACATTCTGTTGAAAGTAAAATAATAAAATGAAAATACAAAGAAGAATTGAAGATATTATTTAATTAGAAAAAGAAACAAATAAAGAGAAGTAGGAAAGAAAATTAGAAAATTAATCATTATACTGATGGTAGTAAATGTACCTTAATAAGTTTCTTAAAATTGCTTACTGATTTTGATTTAAGTGCAAAAGGAACAGAATTATATAATTTGACAGCATTAAAAGTAAAAGATCTTGTAAACAAACTAGTTCGGAAACGAGGCATAGACAGAACATGAGTATGGCGTAAGTTTACGTTATGAAAATTATACCTGTATAATAGCTTATCACAAAGGTAGGAAGGAGAAGTGGTTTTAAGAAGAACGTGAACATTAACAATTAACTGATATTTAGATAACAAATCAAGATTCAACCATTGCAACTCATTTAGCTTAGCGGATATATGATCATATTTACGCAGAGTGTTTCAAGTTTTAGGTCCAGTCAAAAAATAAATACTTCTAGTTGTCCAAAAGAAAAAAAATATATCTCAAACGATAGAGTTTCTAACACGCTTCAATTTGATGCTTTAATGTTATACGAAATTTTCATGGTATGAGCGTGAATTGTGAAAAACTAGATAAAAAATTTTTTGTTTCCAAATTATTGCAATCGTTTTCTCATAATAAAATTCTCCTATTTTTTAAGTGAGACTTCCGAAATTGAAACAGTAAAAAACCCAAGGCGTATTGAGCAATTGAAATTTCAATTGCAAAAGATCAAATAAATGTTTTATCTTAGTCACCTTTGAAAAAACAGAGCTCGTGTCTTTGCTTGATTCACAAAAAATTGAAACGTCATTAACTGTCAGACTAAAATTTTACTTGTCAATTAAAAAATGCCCTTTTTTTTTGCAAATTGAAATTTCAATTGCTCAATACGCCTTGGGTTTTTTACTGTTTCAGTTTCGGAAGTCTTACTTAAAAAATAGGAGGAATTTTATTATAAAAAAATTATTGGAATAATTTGAAAAAAATATTTTTTAATGTAGTTTTTTGCATTTTACGCTTATATCATGAAAATTTGGGATATCAGCAAAGCATCAAATTGAAGCGTGTTAGAAACTCTATCGTTTGCGATATATATTTTTTATTTTGGAATACTAGAAGTATTTATTTTTTGACTGGACCTAAAACTTGAAACACCCTGTACAACAAGTATTTGTATGCGTTGGAGGCGATTTCTGTAATTGCTATCTAAACAGGGAAAATAAACATTTAGGCAGTAGCGAACTACAGATAGAACTAAAGTTTTAGAGAGTTTAGAGAAGCCTCAAACGAAAATAACATTTCTTTATTATTAAGTGTACATGATTTTTGAAGCGTAAATCATTGTCAAATATAACACCAAAAATTTTAGTACTATCAACGTGTTTAATATAAACATCACCCATTTTTATATTGATAGTGGATTTTAGTAAAGTTAGGTCGTATTTAGAACTGAATTACCAGTTTACCAATTTTTTTTTAAATAAGGTTGATAAAAATAGTTATTAATGATTAGATCTCTCATTGAAACGATAAATTACGTCAGCTATTAATTTTTTCAAGTGCACAACTAATTAATTTATAACAACAAATTTTTAGAGAAAATGCGTCGTTGGCGTTTTTATAGTTTTGAAACAGCTAATACAGAGTTAAAAGAATGTCTCTGTATATTTTTTTGTACTGTATCAACAACTTTAGTTTTAGGCCAGAGAAAGTCCAGACTATTAGATTTTGACCTCTTTAAAAAATTGATTTTCTACAAAACTTCCGCTTTCTTTTCAATTTTTTCTATCATGTAGCCTAAGAACTATATCTTCCTCTGAAATGTTAGCCAACTGAGGTGGTTTATCAAACTATTAAATTTAAAATTCTCTTTAACTAGTCTTCAATTTTTATGTTTAAAGTAATTTCCAAATTGTGTAAACAACCTTCTGAGCACACAATTCTAAAATTAATCCAATAATTTTAAAATAGTGCTTAAAGATATCATTTTCAAAATCAGAGAATACGAGTTTTCAGTCATTACAAAAAGATACTAATAATTACCTAGGTACTTAATTGCAATAACTACGTCGGTATAAAACCTGCGTCTACATTAGGATACAAAGATAAGAAAAATTTTGCCGCCCCCTTTTGAAACATAGCGTACTAATTTTATAATGACTTATTTTTTATTGCACTTTGCGTCAAAATTTCTTAAAAATTGTTGAATGGGTCGAAAATGGTGTTATTTGTGCCTTTTTCGAGCATTTAAATACTTCAAAGCCCTTTTTTTGGGGCGAAATTTTGTTAGCAGAACGAAAAAGCAATAAATAAATATGCTAAAAATTATGTTATTTCTTATTATTTTAAAGCGTTATAGCATGTGTTAAAAATATTCAGAAACAAAATATTTTGCCAAATTTAATAAAAAATACGACGGAAAATCGCAGAATTGTGTCGCAAATGGGGTTATTTTTGCTTTCTTGAGCCGCTTAGGCGAGATTTTGTTAAAACAGAACGAAAATTTTGTAACCCATGAGATACAAATTTCAATATTTTTGCTTTTTATAAGCTTTTATTTAGTTCACAATGTTATCTGTCTGTCGGTTATTTTTTCGGAGCCAAATTGAAAGGGTTCCTGTTGTCCACTGAAGTGAAATTTGGCTTACTTACATAATCTGCGTGACAATGCAATCCATGTAGTTAAATACCCCCTAAAGGGGTTAAATGGGGTTTTGAAGGTTTTAGGTTATGTTTACAAAGGGGTTCTCGATTTGTAAATTTGAGAGGGTTCCTGTAGTCGCAATGAAATAAAATTTAACATGCTTACGTAATCTGCGTGACAATGCAATTCTATATAGTTAATAACCCCCTAAAGGTGTTAAATGGGGTTTTCAAATTTTAGGTTATGTTCACAAAGGGGTTCTCGATTTGTACATACCGTAACTTGTACCAACATAGACGATATGTTGGTCATTTGGACGTCACGGTAGATGACAGTGTAATTACAATAAATCTAAATAAAGACTAAAAAGCAAAAAATAAAACTATATAAAAAATGTTTTTTAAAAAAAGCTATTATTTAAAAGATGCACTAAAAAGTAAAAAATAATGTATTTCAATCACAGGAGAATATTTTTTCTTACAGGTTAAAATTCTAAAATTTATAAAAGCTTTGGGAGTTATAAAACTACGGCATTACAGAATTACTTTGTTCAGTTGACAACTCCCAAAGCTTTTATAAATTTTAGAATTTTAACCTGTAAGCAAAAATATTCTCCTGTGATTGAAATACACTATTTTTTACTTTTTTAGTGCATCTTTTAAATAAAAGCATTTTTAAAAAAACATTTTTTTATATATTTTTATTTCAACCGTTTAACTAAAAATGTGATTATTTTGAGGAATTTTGTACAAAATAAGCCTATTAGCTGTTTCAAAAGTATGTAGGTAAACGCCAACGACGCATTTTTTTTCAAAATTAGTTATTATAAATTATGTATGCACTTCAAAAAATTAATAGCTAATGAAATTTATAGTTTTAATGTGAGATCTAAGTATTAATAACTACATTTTTATCAACCTTATTTAAAAAAATAATTTGTTAAAATGCGACGTTGGCGTTTACATAGTTTTGAAACAGCCAGTGGATGTCAATAGCTTTTTGTGCAATTAAATTGGAATAGTGTTTTTTTCATTTCATTTTAGACGTGAAGCAAAACCAATATATAAACACATTATAAATAGTAAAAATCAGTTTTTCCTGACGGGTTGAACACAAAGATTTCTCAAAATATGGAAAGAAATTAAAATTTTCAATATTAATAGTAATTACTTTAAGTATGGGAAAGTGCAACTTTTCCTAATTTAGTTAAGGAAATTTGCTTTTTTCCATACTCAAATACATAAATATTGAACAGTTACAGAATTCCTGACCGAATTTTACAAAATGTTTTGCTATCTTAAGCGTTTTCGCTCGTTTTATAGAAACGCAATTATTTCAGAAAATTTTTCAATAATCAGTCAAAAATTTGTATTTGGATATGTTAGCCTATTTTCATTCGAAAAACGCAGTTGTTTAGTGTTTCACAAAAAACTAACCGAAAATTGTTAAAATTATTAAAAATCAATTTTTTATTTTGACCATTTATCGAAATAAAATTAAAAATTTCAATCAATAATTAGATCGAAAATGCTATAGTTTTAGTATTTTTCCGTTACCTATAGTAGCACGTTTTTCATTCAAAACGCAATTATTTAGGATTAAGCAAAATTTCGTCAAAAAATGATAAAATTTGATTAAGAATGGTGTCGTTATTTTGAATTTTTCGTGTGCTTAAACAAGTTTTTATAATCTTAAAAGCGGGTTTAAAACACAGTTTTCGCGAAAGTTTGAAAAATCACAAAACTGAATCGAAAATTTACATTAGGTAGTTCGCGGAGTTTTATATTTCGAAAGTTTTTTTTTTATTTCAAAAGTTCAACTTTTTGTAAAAATTTCCATAAAAATAGACCGAAAAATAGCCTAATTGGGGTGAAAAAAAATGTTAGTTTTATGTTTAGGAGCGATAATGCAATTCAGATTATTTTTTGATAAAGAAACAATTAGTAAATTAGGTCCAAATTTTTTTTTTCTCAACTTTTTAGCACGTCGTCGAATTAAAAAAAACAATTAATCAAAATGAATTTTTGAGATTGGCACCCGGATTAAACGGAAGAAATTTACAAAAATTGCTAAAACAAAAAAACCTGAAGAAAAAGAATAGAAAATAAAATAAGAAGAAATAACAAAAAGGCAAAGGAATTCTAGAAAAAAAAAACTAAAGATTAAAAAATATGTTTTAATTATATTGCGAAAATTGCTCACAGTGAGTTTTTCTTTAAGCAAATGACAAGAATTGTATAACTTTATCGTATTGTAAGAGAGTGATCTTTCAAATATTGCTGTTTTAAACTTGGGTAATGAGAGATCACAGATCAGCAATATTACGCTCAGAAACTTGATGACAACTTTTTTGTGAATGAAATAATTCACGGAGTGAAGCAGTAACGAAAATTTTATAGATAAAAACTTCCAAAAAATAATTATATATTTTTGGTCTACCAGCAGCCAACCAAGTTCTTTTATTTTTTCCGATCATGGTCAATTTTTCTTAACTTGTAAATAAAACGAGCACACGAATTTGTATTTTTTGTAATTAACATTGCCTGTTGTATTTTATGTTGTTGTTTTTTTAATAATTAAAAAGAGTGTGTTGTTTTTGTCAATGAGAACTAATTATTTCAAAAACTTAGCGAAATCGACTAGTGAAAAAACGTTATGATCAACAACTACTATGAATATCCAAAAAATGAACAACATATAGGGTGTTTTATTTGAGAAAATATAAATTTGTATTGTAAATTTTTTGGAAAAAAGTTTTATTGGCCTAAATTTTGTGAAAACTTATTTAAACATGTATTTTAACATAACAAAAGTTTCATTCAATAGATTCACCATTCTAAAAATTTTTGGAAGCTCCCCCCAAATTAATTTCTGGATCCGCCCCTGGTTCCACATCATTGGGATCAAAACGATAATATAACTCCCTATAATCTGCATGGATATTTACATAATTTACGGATTTTAATATTTTTGAACTGTAAATTGAAAATAGAAGCGGTCCCAAAATTGAGCCTTGTAGAACACCGGATGTAATATTACCTCTGCTCTTGATGTGAAGTGCCTACAGTAACAATTTATTTCTTATTTGTCAGATACGAATAAAAAAAATTAGTTGAAATTTTGTCGAAAACAAAAGATATTTTTGCACATAAAAATGAGTGATCCAAGGTGTCAAAGGCTTTAGAAAAATCCAACAGTGTCACAATAGTGGCTTCACCTTTATCTAAAGCTCTAAAGCAATCATCAATAATTTTTCACAGGACTGTACTATAATTTTTACGATATCCTGATTGTTTATTAACTATACCTTAAGAAATATAAATTAACTTTTTCTATAATTTTTGATAAAACTGGCAGATCAGAGAATGCATTGGGATTTTTTAACTTTGGGTAGAGGAAGCACTAAAGCAGTTTTCCACCTTTCAGGTTAATATCCAACCTCAATACAGCTGTTAACAATATTTGTAATAAATTTCGTCAATATGGGTGAATATAATTTCAACCTCTTTGCTGAAATGCTGTACAGGGTGAGTCACTGATATGGGCATGCTCGATTACACCTACACCGTCAATGATAATCTAAATGAGTCAAATGTCACAGCAAATGGGTGACCAAAGTGCATTTTCTAAAATTATTTTGCTCTATACAGGGTGTTCCATTTTTACAGTGCAGCCTACAACATAAGTATTTTTAAATGGCACTCCCTGTATATTTGTACATATTTCAATTTGCATTTCTTTAAGCTTTAAAAATCTGTTTAGTTTTTTAATTTGCTTTAACCGTTGAGAAGTTATTTAATTTTTTTCTACAATTTAGTGCGTCTGCAGGCACATTATTAAAAAATCGCAGTACTCTTGGTTTTCGGAATATTAAGTTGGGACTTGAACAACTGTTTGAGGTATCTTTCGGTGGCAAGATCGTCCATTTTCATTGTAGCGTCTCCTTGCTGTGACACATTCATTTTAGGACAATTTGAAGGACCATAACTTGATTTTTTTAAATAGCACCCACCCCCCTGTATTTATATGATTAGATCTTATTCAGTGTCTCATTTTACGTCTTTTCTACCTCTTAAGTTTTTTCCTAAAAGTTGATAGATTGGGAGATAATTCGGTTTTTCTGAAAATTGCACACAAAATATCTTGAATATTAATGTAGCGTGTCATAAAAAAACAATAACTTCTGACATATTAACATCAAACTGACGTTTATCGTACGTCACTTTTTGATTTTGTTGTGAAAATGATTTTTTCGTGTTAAATGCATACAATCTCATCGAGATATATAACTCTAATTTTAAAAAGAAATTATTAAAACAAAAATGAAAGAAACGACGGCTCTACCAGAGAAAATATGCAAGAAAGAATTATAAAGGCTTTTCATAGAATAGATCATGCCACATTAGAAGCGGTGAATTTTTAAAAGGAATTGACGAATGTTGTGCTTTATTGCTTAAGAAAGCCCTCATTTAAACAGTTTTGAAATTGTAAGTAAAATGCTATCGCTATTGATTTGTTATACCTCAGTAAATAGTTTTTTATTTCCTTATTTCTCCATTGTAAATTTCTTTCATTTTCATTTAATAATTTCTTGTCAAAATTTATATCCTTATGAGCTTTGTAGATTTGCATTTTACGCGAACAAATAAATCATTTTCACAAGAAAATAAAAACGTGACATACCTATAAATGCTATTTTGACATTAGTATGCCAGAATGTATTGTTTTTCATAGCACGCTTCATTAGTATCCAAGAGATTTTGTGTGTACTTTTTCAGAAAAACCGATTTATCTCCCAAACTATCAACTTTTAGGAAAAAAACTTAAGAGGTAAAAAAGATGTAAAATGAGCCACTGAATAGGACCTAATAATAAATTACAGGGGGTGCTATTAAAAAAATCAAGTTACGGTACTTCAAAGTTTCCTAAAATAAATTGTGTCACAGCAAGGAGATGCTACAATGAAAATGGACGATCTTGCCACCAAAAAGATACCTCAAACAGTTGTTTACATAGGGACAAAGTCCAAACTTGATATTCCGAAAACAAAGGGTACTGCGATTTTTTAATAGTGTACCTGCAGACGCACTAAATTGTAGAAAAAAATTAAATAACTGCTGAACGGTTGAAGCAAATTTAAAAAAACTAAACGGATTTTGAAAGCTTAAAGAAATGCAAATTGAAATATGTACAAATATACAGGGGGTGCCATTTACAAAAAACTATGTTATAGGCTGCACTGTAAAAATGTAACACCCTGTATAGAGCAAAATATTTTTACAAAATGCACTTTGGCCTCCCATTTGCTGTGACATTTTGACTCATTTCGATATCATTGACGGTATAGGTGCAATCGAGCACGCCCATATCAATGACTCTCCCTGTATACCAAAAACATTAGATTTTAAATTATCAATTATTTGTTGAACTTCAACAATGGAAGCAAGCTCAAGACGAAACAACTATTCACGTTAATTTTTAGCACAATTATCTCGTAGTAATTATTATTAACATCATCTGCATTAAAGTTTGATTGAAAATCTATGTCGTTTCGTTACCTGATTTAAAGTTTAAATTACGTAAAGCTGACCATATTTCTTTTTTATTGCGTTTACAGTCAGGTACAGTACCGTAGATATTATTTGTCAGTTTTTTCTCGATTCAAATCTCTTTATTGAATGTTGGAATGTGTGAATAAAGAAAAAAGTGAATTCTGAGCAGTCCATCCTGTTACCATTTCCATCAGGAAAAATCAATAGCGTCGTCTAGTCTTCACTCAGCAAAGATGGGATTTGGGTCCAGCTTTTGCATAATTAATTCCTCAAACCCTTCATCAGGGCGTTCTGTGAGTCCATCGATTCACCTTTTCACCTTTAAAAAAAGCTCTCTCAACGAACGAAACAGTTTGAATTGCATCTGCATCGTACGACTGCAGTCTGCTCACCCTCTAGGGATCTACAAATTATATGGGTTGGCCCGGACGTGCTCCTCTAAACTGCGGTTCTCTTAAATATTTATGTCTCTTTGTTGGTCTACAAGTTGCCGTGTCAGTCCTATGTCCACACTCAACGCTAACAGCGAATACATAATACACGAGAAACTCGAAGAAATTTATTGGCCGAATCAGCAAATTACTATAAATCTGTCTCGAAACCAGATCACAATGAAACAAAATTTTTTTGGATTTTTTGTCCAAAAATCACCCGTAAATAAACAATTTCAAAAATGACTACAAACAACGCAAAAACACCGAAAATTTGAGGAACAAAGTTAAATTGATGCTGTATTTACAACATTTGAGGCAATTCATTTTGACAGTTTTTAAAATTCTGGCCACTTTGTGGATGTTTTTGCTCGAAATTCTGGATAAAATCTGTTTCTCTAAATCTTGATCGGAGAACTTTTTTTTGGTTTTTTTACCTCTAACTAAAACATTTCGAAATTAATTTCTCAAATTGTAAAGAAGTTTATATTAAAAATTAAATTCAATTAAACAAATCGATTAGATGATAAAATATAAGAATGTATTTCTCTGTCAAATTTATCCGGATTTTTCCAAATTTTGCTTGAGATCGTTCCATAAAATATTTGTTAACAATCGTAAGATTACAAATACAAACCGGATTTTTTAACTCGGAAGTTATGTTTTCGTTTAAAATCTTGATCGACGAACTTTTTTTTGGTTTTTTAATTTCTCAAATTGTAAAGGAGTTTCTATTAAAATTAAATTCAATTAAACAAATCGATTAGGTGGTAAAATATAAGAATGTATTTCTCTGTCAAATTTATCCGGATTTTTCAAAATTTTGCTTGAGATCGTACGACAAAATATTGGTTAACAATCGTAAGATTACAAACCGGATTTTTTAACTCGGAAGTTATGTTTTCGTTTAAATAATGTATAACCCATTATTTTTCAAGTTTTTGAATTTTCTAGAAAAATTTTGACTTTATTTGAGAAACTTTTTTCTAATCATTTTTTACGCTCTTTAGGGGTACGATTTTATAAATTCGAGTCGCGTTTCTTCTTCAAATTGCCAATTTTTTTGCTTTTTCTTTAGTTATAATTAAAAATTTATCGGAGTTTTTTGTATTCACCCTTTAAATTTTAAAACCAGTTATTGCTCCTAAATTATTTTGCATAAAGAAAGGATAAAGATGTTTTATTCGGATCTGTTCGACAATTTTATACAAAAAAATTCCTTTTGGATTTTGTTTCTAAAGAATACCCATGCAAGATTATAAAACAAAAATTTTTTTATGTGAGAAAAATGGTTTTATTATAATAATTTTATCGGTGTTTTCTGATTTTCGTGATTTTCAGAACAGTGATAAATTTTTTGATCATTTGAATGGGTTTTCAGACTGGTAATTTTTTAATTTTGATGTTTGGTCGATAATTATTATTGTAGAAATCGTTTTTTTTTAAAACTCGACGAAAGAGTTTTCATTGTTATTATTTTTTCAGGTGAGGTCAGGTCAGGTCAGGTCAGGTCAGGTCAATAATTATTTGTAGAAATCGTTTTTTTTTCTAAAACATCGTCGAATGAGTTTTTGTTATTATTTTTCAGGTTTTTTGACATCATGTCTCATTTCCTAACAATTAATTTAATTTTTTTAATTTCGAGGATTATTTAAAACTAAATAAATCGATTACTCGAGAATTATGTGTCGTGGATAATTAATTAGAATAATTCAATTAATTTTGAGGGTTTTATACAACAAACAAGTTTTACTATTTTCCCTCTTATTATTGTCAGCGGTAAATTAAGAGACTAAATGGCAAGTAAAAAAAAAGGTTAATTTCGAGGCTCGCTGAGTGTTCATTTTTCAATAACCTCCGGATTTTGCTTGAAGACATAGAAAGAAAATAAGGTCAACAATAAAAAACAGATTTTTGTATTTGAAAAATCGTTTTATTTCGACAAATTGAATACTGTTCATTGGTTTTCAGGATTTTTAAAATTGTGATAAAATTTTCATCAATTTAGGCATTTTTCAGATTTTAGCTGATTATAGCGCGTATTCTGTAATGAAACCGTTAAAATTATAAATGCCGTTAATAGTTGTTGCTATAACAAACAACCAATAAAATTCCCTAGATTTTCGACTTTAACCAGTGTTAAATTTTAACAACCCGTTTAAAAAAGTTACAGAATACGCGCTTATTTCCACATTTTCTAAAACTTTATTAGTTATTATTTTCAGGTCTCAAAAATTCGCTTGTTTCGGATCTCAATTTTAATAAATAAATTAGGATACATTCGTTTTATGCTTTTACAAGGATCTGAAATCACCTCCAATTTTTTATTTCTATTTTCAGATTTACAGTATTTTTATTGTAAGTAATAGTCATTTGGGCCAATGTTTTAATTGAATAAATTTATTGTGCGAATCAGTAAAATTACAGTAGATTAGTTAATTATTCGTCCTCGAACGTCTCCAACTCGGCCATGAAGACAGGCGACCTCCTCCCCATCGACAATCAAGTAAACCGTGGCCTAAAACCTCCCATAAATCACTTGAGACAACTCCACATCATGCCAGTCTTGTTGGTGCTTCTCCAACTTATACTCCCCCCTAAATTAACAATTAAAAAAAAAAACGACAAAACTCGCAACACCTTTGGCACTTTCATCGGATCCTCATATTTTCGGCTCAAACCGCCTCTCGGAAATTGGCCCAAGTTTTCTCAACATTTTCGTTAATAAATTTGAGAAAGGAGGCCGGATTCATACTCCACAACGTTCCCTCTTCCAGTCGTCATTCTCCCACTTGTCGGCCACCACACGAAACTACAATTTCCCTCAAACTTATTTAAATTTCCCGCGCGACTTACTTGGACCTCTTCGCCATAATCTTCAGGAATTGTGAAGGAAGCGGTCAAAACTGTTACTTCCATCCGATTCCGTCTCCAATTTCACGTCTAGATCGATGTTGTTGATGTCGGGTTCGCATTTTTTGAGCTCGTAAAGGTGTGATCGGGCCCACAGGGCCCGACTGGAAAAATCAACAGTGCTGCCAACTTTTCGGAGAGAAACTTACATCAGCGCAAAACGCGGCTCCAACAATGAACGGGAGAAGAGCGAGCATTTTGTGGCATTTTTACCGTATTTCCCTTTTATAGAGTTACAATAAGCGAAAAAAATATGTAAACACGTGTTTTGGCCTTGGGAGGTTGCAAACAACAAGGTTTAGTATAATTTATTTATTTGGTGATTGCTTACAATATAAAGTGCAGTACTATCTACATACAACTCTTATTTATTTGTTCATCCTACTGATTATCATAGTTATTTATGTACAACGGGTCTGAGTTCTGAATAAAAATGGCAGTTGTGTGGCCGCCATGTTGCGGTTACAGCGCTCTGTAATCCCGACTTAAGTCCGCCATTACCAAAATCTCGTTATAATAACTATACTCGCTAATGCGGGGATTGATCCGATTTGCGCCCTCTGGCGTGAAACCGTCGGTTCTTCCCCGAATTGTATTTACAACGTTAACAGTTTATTAAATCGTCTATTCACAATCATAAACTACAATGGCTCGAAGTTTTCCCCAAGTTTTCATAGAAAATTCCAATGTGTGTCTCTCTCTATAAATTTAGCATGCAATTAGGTAAATGCGCCCCGAGTCAGATTGCACTCTAATTACAACACATACAGATTATTCATATGTTAATGCGAAATTACATAGTTGGGTCATGTATACGATGTTAATATTTTGCTTTATTGTTAATAGGTTATCTTATTGTGGAGGACTGGCCGCTGAGCAGCTTATTACATTTGCTAATATTTGCTCCTGTAAGCGTTCTGAAGCTGTTTGCTTCCAATTAAACGAAAAAAGGATGAGTTTTTTTAGGGATGCGGAATTTTTAATTGGGGTGCGATCGACTTTGTGCTTGTCTTAGGGTGGACAGCTAATGGCTAGAGGACATAAATTAAAGGCCGAGCGGTTTTAAGAGTTGACAAGACGGAGGAGACGCTTTTAAGGTTTTTGCAAACAACAAAACTCTCTCAAATGAAAATTTGTTACGAGAAATTTCATTTCTCAGTTCTACAGTTTTGTGCCCAAAACGTCGGGTTTGAAATATTTTACTCTATTTTTGCTTTTGAAAAACCGTCTAAACCTTAGATTAAAAATATATATATTTTAACCTTAAAAAATGGTGGATGCGCCGGGTTAATTATTAAAAAATTCATAACACAAAAACTAAATGTTGTAGAGCAAAACTGTTTGTTCCAGTGAATTCTGAGGCTCATTTTGCGTTATTACACGAGCTTTTCACAAGATTTAAAATTTTGCATTTTTTTGCTCAAAATTACCATAGCCATTTCACAGAAAATTATTTAATTCTTCTACAAAAAAAAATTCATATCTTGAAAACTAAAAGTCGTAGACCAAAAACGGTTTGTTTGTTGTTTCAGTCAATTCTGTGGCTCATTCCTAGTGTTATGCCAACTTTTTTTTTACAACCATAGCTTATTTGAGAACATTTAAAAAAAAAAATTAATTTAAAAAAATGGTGGATGCGCCGGGTTATTCATTAAACATTCGTAACTCAAAAAGTAAAAGTTATAGAACAAAACAGTTTGTTCCAGTGAATTCTGAGGCTCATTTTGCGTGTTTATACCAGCTTTTTTACAACAATAGCTTATATGAGACCATTTGAAAAAATATTATAATTTAAAAAATATTGGATGCTCAGGGTTATTCATTAAAAATTCATAACTCAAAAAGTAAAAGTTATAGAGCAAAACAATTTGTTCCAGTGAATTCTGCTCATTTTGCGTGTTATACCAGCTTTTTTCAAGATTTAAAATTTTGCATTTTTTTGCTCAAAATTACCATAGCCATTTCACAGAAAATTATATAATTCTTCTACAAAAAAAATTCATATCTTGAAAACTAAAAGCCGTAGACCAAAACGGTTTGTTACAGTCAATTCTGTGGCTCATTCCGAGTGTTATACCAGCTTTTTTTTTTACAACCATAGCTTATTTGAATACATTTAAAAAAAAAAAATTAAAAATGGTGGATGCGCCGGGTTATTCATTAAAAATTCGTATCTCGAAAATTAAAAGTCGTAGAGCAAAACGGTTTGTTCCAGTGAATTCTGAGGGTCATTTTGCTTGTTATACCCAGCTTTTTTACAACAATAGCTTATTTGAGAACATTTAATAAAATATTTTAATTTAAAAAATGGTGGATGCGCTGGGTTATTCATTAAAAAATTCATAACTCAAAAAGTAAAAGTTATAGAGCAAAACAGTTTGTTCCAGTGAATTCCGCGGCTCATTTTGCATATTATACCAGCTTTTCTCAATATTTGAAATTTTGCATTTCTTTGCTCAGAATTACCCATAGCCATTTCACAGAAAATTATTTAACTCTTCAACAAAAAAATTCATATCTCGAAAAACTAAAAGTCGTAGAGCAAATATAGATTTGTTCCAGTAAATTCTGAGACTCATTTTGCGTGTTATACCACCTTTTTTTACAACAATAGCTTATTTGAAATCATTTTAAAAAATAGTTTAAATTAAAAAATGGTGGATGCGCCGGGTTATTAATTAAGTTTTTATAACTCAAAAACTAAAAGTTATAGAGCAAAAACAGTTTATTCCAGTGAATTCTGCAGCTCATTCTGCGTATTATACAAGCTTTTTTACATCAATACCTTATTTAAAGAACATTAGAAAAAAATATTATTTTAAATTAAAAAATGGTGGATGCGCTGATTTAGAGCTTTTTACAACGAAACAATCATTAAATTTAACACTCTCGTGCTTGGTTTAGAAAAAGTGCAAATTGTCCTAAAATTTGAGAATTTTTTTTATTTATTACTGATCATTTTATATCAAACATTGGCCCGGTTTCCGCTGCACTGAATTAATAACTAATTTGTTTAATTTCGAGTGCGAGATAAATTAAATATGCCTTTTATCTGACGCATCAGCTGTTCCAAATTAAAAATTCAATTATGTCACTATCAGAAAAATGAGTTGCTTTATAAAAACATTTTTGTCTGAAAATTGGAAACCCGGTCGCATTTCCATGTCCCCCGTTTTTCTTATGAATTTTGAAACCATCGCTCGTAAAAACGCCAATCTCGTGATAAAGCCTCCATTAAACCTTGAAACGGTTTTGCCAAATCGCCTCGATCTTATTTTTTACGAGGGCATAACACAAAATTCTCGATAATTTTACGTTCGTCCAAATTAAATAAAGCGCCGGCCATTCGAGCGTGAAAAATTCTCTTCATCGTAATTATAACAAAACAAGTGTAAACAGAATAAATTTTTGCTTGTCTGACGTTTCGCAGACGATTGAGTTAACAATTCGCAACGTTCGGAACAGACGCTCTATCAATCACCCAGTTTTGGGCTTAATTGGAGCGATGACGAAGAAAATACGCGATATTTATCACAACGTAGCTTTGCAAAGACAAAATATTTACTCCACTAGAGCGAAAAAGCGACAGCTGTCGAAAACTAGACGACTTACTAGTGGTGCTGTAATTATCGGAAAACTTTGGAGTTTACAGCCAACCGAGACGTAAATCTAAATGTACGTAAACATCAAATACGGTTAAAATATTCCGTTTTAATGGTTTTAAAATAATTTCCCACTGGAATTTAATTTCACTTTAAAATCAGAAGTTTGATTCAAGTTTGGTGGGAGAAATGCGAAAAATACTAATTTCATTACAAAGTTAAGCAAACCACAACACTTTTGACAGAACTGAACCAACTCAGCGCTGCTGTAATTCGCTCATCGATTGGAAACTTACAATTACTAAGGTGCCAAACGAAAAAAAAAAATCCGGTTGATTCAGTGGCGCCAGGAAAATCCCATACTGGATAACCGGAATTTTTCACCGGATTAAAAGTACGGTCCAGTGACAAAGTAACAACGTTACCACTCTCTACTTTTCACTGTTGCCAGTGTTATCAAGTATTTATGGGCGGGCAAAGCCTGCCGCGATACCGGATGAGTAATAGCGGCCATATTGAAGCAAGCGATAAATTTCGCAAAGAAAATATTTTTAAGGGCGAAGTTAATTAAGTGGAGTCGTTTTGTTCGAGGAATTTCCTCGGTAATTAGGAAAGTATTTATTGCGCTAGCAACGCTGTTTAGAATTTTAATAATGCAAGAGTGGAAGTCCCGCTCTATCATAAGTTTGCGTTCTGTTTTTTTTATCATCACGAGACGGGGAAAAATTCGTGTTGTGGTGTAGATCACATCAGGGTTTGCCATGAATGTAAATTATTTCATCCCGCGCCTACTGCATATTCAAGCAATCGCTGCGTCTCGCTCGCACGTTGATATTTGTTCAAAATTAATTTACACGTCCTTATTACTTGAAAAAATTAATCAATAGGCCCACATTGAACCTTCCATGAAAACTCCTAAACCATCTCAAATTTATCACAAGAAATCACACCCCTGGTAAAAACGGCTCGAGTCAACTAATTCGGAACTAGTTTTTTTTTAATTGGAACACTAGTCTCGCACTAGGACACACAGATTTGGCACGAGATTTTATAAGAACGACCTGTTTGAGGGTTTATTCGATTGTCTTGTCTGCATTCACTCACTGGGGGGTGGCGAAGGCTTCAAGTGGGGCACAAAGGCTGCGCTGGAGCTTTGAACACAAAGCTTTGACACGGGAAATGATCCTTCTTTCATGGACTGGAAATATTTTCCCGAATTGTTAATCGGGACAGAATTTTTTAACTTAATCGAGGTTTTTAAGACGAGAGAGCTTGTTTAACAGTTATTTACGGACTCAACGAGCATCAAGTTTGCCAAAACGAGTGAGCGCAGCGTCGCAAATTGGAAATTTATTCACGCTATTTCATAAAAAAAATTTCTACAAATCAATTAGTCTCGACCGAGGGGTAAACCGCAGAAATCATGGGGAAATCAGAGGAAATCAGAGTCAATCTTCAAATAGTGCGCATGCGCAAATTGAGATATGGTTTATGATGAATTATGATAAAGAGAACTGTTTATAGCGTGCTAAAGTTAAGGAAAAGTAATTTTTTATTAATTAATAAAGACGACTTTAGTGAACTGAGGCTGTTGAAAATAATGTTCACCACGCTTTTTGATGTAAAAATGCTCATTCTTTAGCAACAACAGTCAATTTTCAAAATTATTTTTTCACATTAAAATAGTAGGTTTTATTGGTTCTAAATTTGTTGTTGTTTCCGGCTCAGTTTGCGTATTATTTCACCTTTTTACAAGAATAGTTTATTCAAGAACTTAATTTAAAAATATTTCAATTTGATAAATGGTGGATGCGCCGGGTTATTCATTAAAAATTTATAACTCAAAAACTAAAAGTCGTAGGGCAAAACGGTTTGTTCCAGTGAATTCTGCAGCTCATTTTGTGTATTATACCAGCTTTTCGCGCGATTTCAAATTTTTAATTTTTTTGCTTAAAATTTTATTGGTGAGACACTTACCTTCACAAAAATGAAAAAAAAACATTGTTTTTAAACTCACTCTAGCACAGTTTTATGGACTTTTGTATGCTTTTACAACCCTCTGGAGTTGTTAAAAGTTAAAAAAAAGTTAATAGGTTCGATTTTTGAATTTTTAATTTTTCCACTTTTCGTCTCGATTTTGGTCGATTTTTGGTACCCGGAACATTTATCGAGCAATAACTCCGAAACTATTTGAGATAATTCCATGAAGTGTATTATTGTGGGAAAGTTCTTTTCATTATCTATTTTAAAAAAAAAAGATTATCGTTCTCCGACTAATAGTTTTCGAGAAAATTGCGAATAAAAAGAAAAATAGAATAGAAGAAAAAATAATTTATAATTTTATAAAATTCATAACTAAAAAACTATTAGGAATTTTGCGTTTTTCTCGACGCCAATCGATTCCCCGGATCATTTTGCATAGGTAAGGATCAAAATAGTTTCACTTTTTTGAATAGTTTTGCCGTAATTGAGAAAATAAAAAAAAATAAAAAAAATTTAACACCCCCCCCTACAAAATGGCCAATTTTTAAAGTGTCTCAAAATTAATTAAAACCCATCCTATCTGATAGATTTTGGCGTGCTCTTTACGATGGAACAAAGCGTTTTCTCCTAGCTCTTTTAGTTTGGCCGTAATCGGCGTTTGAAAATTGAAAATTTTTTTGCGAGATATCGCCTTGAAACCTATGCCATTTCGTAGCCCTTTTTATACCGGTTCTAATCGATTTTGCCGTTTCTCTCTAACTCTAATAGTTTCGCCGTAATGGGCGTTTAAAAATTTAAAAAAAGTGAAAATGGCAACATTTTTTTGCGTTTTTCTCGGAAACTATAAGACTTAGAGCAAATTTTAAGAATGCATCAGATAGCGCTTAAAATGATCTATTTTCTCGATTAGACCCGGAGCCGCTCCGGGCACTGGTTCCGGGTACAGAGGCATTTAAAGTTTGACACTAAAAAAAATCATAATTAAAAAACTAAAAGTCGTTGAGCAAAACGGTTTGTTCCAGTGAATTCTACGGCTCATTTTACATATTATATTGGTTTTTTACACGATTTAAAAATTTGAAATTTTTTGCTTAAAATTAGGGTAACCATTTCATAATGGGATATTTTATTCTTCACCAAAAAAATTCATAATCAAAAAACGGTTTGTTCCAGTGGATTCTGCAGCTCATTTTGCATATTATACCAATTTTTTTTACAACACTAACTTGTTTCTTTTTTGAGGATTTATCGAGTCATATTAGAATTTTTGCATTTGACTTGTCTTTGTGGTGAATAGAGATAATAGCTATTAAATTCACGAGATATAATTTTGAAAAATAGGGGGAAATCAAGGGAAATCAAGTGAGATCCGGGAAATCAAAGCAAAAAAAGAAATCTGGTGTACAAAATTTGGGTTGCGGTTTACCCCTCGGTCTCGACCGTTAACGAGTTACGTAACGAAATTTGGTAACGGGATTTCCAAAAAGCGTGGATTTGAAATGAATAAAGGTTTAATCACACTGCGAATTTGTTGAAAAAGATACAATCGTTTGGTTTGATTGAAATGCATTCGCTTTGTGCCTGTTGGCATATTTTCAAGTCTAATCGCTCTCGAAGCCGCCACTCCCCCTCTTGGAATCACTGAAAGGCACCGGTAGATAATAAGTGAGCATAGGGACGGACGAACCGACAAAGAGTCGACCTCATACGGTCGTTTCCCGATCGACGTGAATATATTCGACGGGCGGCGCCTTGTGTCAAGAGTTCAAGCTGTTATCCAGCAACCTGGGTCCAGTGAGAAGCTTCTTCTTAGCCAATCTCCTCCTGCGTCTAGCTCTCAACCTGTGCAAGGTCAGACAGACCAAAAGCGCAACAGAGGAAATAACCGCCGCCGCCGCCGCCAGCGCCGCCCCCGGCAACGTCGTCAACAACTTACTCCCCACCCCACACTGCGCCTCCGACTCGTCCCACCCAGAAGGACAATGATCCTTCCCATCGCACCACAAACTAGCACTGATGCAAGCATCCAACTCGGGGCACTTGTGCGGGCATTCAAAGTCGGTCTCGTTGGCGGAGACGTTCACCGGGACCTGGAGCTGCTGTAACAGCGATGACCGCGACCTCGAAATCTCCAACCAACTAAACGCCGAAATCCCCGGCTCAGACCCCACCCACTCGACCATGAAATTAGGGGGACGTTGGTGGATAGTGGCCAGACCTTCACCCCACCACTCCTCACTAAAGACGTGGACAGCGAGTGGGCGGGCCCCAGGTTCGGCTGGACAAACCGCACGAACGAGTTTCGGGGGCCGGCCGGAGTAGACCAATACGCGATTGGAGGTGGGGCAACGGGTGGGTTCCTCAAGGCGGGGCTTGAGCGGGAGAAACGCCCCCCAGCTTAGAAGAAACAAGGAACGGTTGTGGCGCGCTTCAATCAACCACGGCATCCCCACGCAGAGAATCTCGTTGCGGTCGATTGGGGGCGTGTTGAATTGGACGTCGCCTGCAAGTGGGAGGAGTCACAAAGGCGGGGTTTGAGGTGGGACTTACCTCCATATCCGCGAACGCGTTGTTTGCGAGGACAGTCGGGCATTTTGACCACTTCGAAGGTCGCATGGAAGTGCAAAATGGTGAAATCGTCGGTTATGTTCATGTCTTTGGCAGTGAAATGCAACTCGAGGGTTTTAGACGCTGATAAGAACACTAGTGGTTTGCTACTCAAGGACGAGTTATCACAAAGACACCCGCGAGGCATTCGGACGTCTTTCCAGGGTAGTTCCCACACGCTTAATTCAGTCATGTGACTACTAGAGTAGTGTTCGCACACTGGACGCCCACTATGAGGGTCCATCACAGTTTCACAATTTGGTACTAAACCAAAACTCGCGTTATTTACGATCAAACGGACGCGTTCGCCCGGATCTGCTTCAAAACGGTAAACACAATGTAGGTCTTTAGCCCCGCCTCTGCCGTACAAAAACACATTCCGGGGTCCAGTCAACTCTCCTAGATGATTTTTGCGGAAAATGCGGTGACAAATCTCTGATTCTTTCCCCGGCCAAGGATCGCCCCCAAGTCTAGTATCAATAAACTCATATTTGAGGCGAAAAGAGGCGGGGTGGAGGGCGGTACCATCCTCAGTATGGTGTTGCAAGACGAGACTCCGCCCAGTCGATAAGTAACTCTCTTCCAGAGTACACGGACGTGTCACTCGTGTGGCATTGGTTAACGCGCTGTGGTCACACAAACGGGGCGGTTCATCGCATTTATCCTCCAATAAGAGAGCACCGTCCCAAATCCGGAGGCGTGTCGAGCATCCCCCTCCCAGACTACTGTTACTAAGTAACGCATGCGCACTTTCCCCAACTAGTAGCGCTCTCTGACTGTATGACACGAAACTAATCCAGACTAAATCATGCTGATAGCCTTGAAATTTGTAAGTGCATGTTGTATTAGGTGGGAGGGAGTGTCTAGGACTCACGATTCGTCCTTTTCGGCCACGCCCAGTCCAGATTTCGTCACTGTCCGGACTTGTGGCGTTTACGTCAAATTCGCATCGGCTTTGCCGGGAATAATCGAGTGAATCCGAATCGGCAAAAATCACATCCACGTCTAGTTCAAACCCTCGGAGGGGGGAATGTGAGGGAGGGGAGTGTAACGGTATGCTGAAAGGGGAGGAGTGAAACGCTACAAGCATTTCCGGGCCACGTGACACAACTTTCGGTAACCAATCACCTCCACAATACTTGGCCAAAACTGGGTCATTTGTTGACCCACCATCGTAAAAAATCAAGTGGTCGCGTTCTCCCGTACAGTCCCGCCACGCCCTTAAAGCCCTTGCTGTTTTATTTAACCCAGCCACGTTGATTGAGCGTTTCATGTGCATTTTATGGGCGGCTTCTTGACGTACCGCAATCATTGCGTGTTTGCAAGTCGGGACAAACTTTTGCCTCAAACTCCAGTAGCAGGAGACGTTCCGGGGGTACATGCCAGGATAGTTGGGGGATTGCAAACGGCACGGTTTACGGTAACACTCTTCAAATTGACGGGTGCAGTAAGTGCCAGGGGCGACTTGCCCCCGTTCCAGGGGGGCTGCCGGGGAGCCGAACCGGACGACGGCTTCACGACGGGACACGAAACGGTAACGGAGTTGGAATTTGAAAGGGATCTGGGGGGAACCGAACAGTTTAACGGTGACGGTTACGGTGGATGTTTCACTGTAGTAGGCAGCGGGGCCGGAGGAGGTGCCACACCAGGAACCGCCCGTGAAGGGGCGGCCCAGTTCGCTTAGTTGCATGTAACCGTCAGGGCAGCCGTCCAGGGCGGAGGCTTCGTAACGCCCCACCTTGAATTCGTCGAAGATTAGCTGCAAATGAGATAAATTAGCGAAAAAAAAATTTATTTGGGCGTAGGACCTCTGCGAGGTCAAGTAATTTAATAAATTGAGTGATGGTTTTTAATGCGTTTATTGACTGGAATAATGTTGTTTGTGAATAATAAAACAATTTTTAGTCAATAAAATTTTATTTCTTAACGATCAGTCGCAGTTCTTTGGTCCTTGCTGCTTGAAAAAATATGTATAGCCATCGAGGGCGGCCCACCTTAAATTTGTCAAAGATTAGCTGCAAACGAGATTCATTAGCGAAGAAAAAATTTATTTGGGCGTAGGACCTCTGCGAGGTCAAGAAATTTAATAGATTGAGTGATGGTTTTTAATGCGTTTATTGACTGGAGTAATGTTGTTTGTGAATAATAAAACAATTTTTAGTCAATAAAATTTTATTTCTTAACGATCAGTCGCAGTTCTTTGGTCCTTGCTGCGTGAAAAAATATGTATAGCCATCGAGGGCGGCCCACCTTGAATTTGTCAAAGATTAGCTGCAAACGAGATTCATTAGCAAAGAAAAAATTTATTTGGGCGTAGGACCTCTGGGAGGTCAAGTAATTTAGTAAATTGAGTGATGGTTTTTAATGCGTTTATTGACTGGAATAATGTTGCTTATGAATAATAAAACAATTTTTAGTCAATAAAATTTTATTTCTTAACGATCAGTCGCAGTTCTTTGGTCCTTGCTGCGTGAAAAAATATGTATAGCCATCGAGGGCGGCCCACCTTGAATTTGTCAAAGATTAGCTGCAAACGAGATTCATTAGCAAAGAAAAAATTTATTTGGGCGTAGGACCTCTGCGAGGTCAAGTAATTTAATAGATTGAATGATGGTTTTTAATGCGTTTATTGACTGGAATAATGTTGTTTGTGAATAATAAAACAATTTTTAGTCAATAAAATTTTATTTCTTAACGATCAGTCGCAGTTCTTTGGTCCTTGCTGCGTGAAAAAATATGTATAGCCATCGAGGGCGGCCCACCTTGAATTTGTCAAAGATTAGCTGCAAACGAGATTAATTAGCGAAGAAAAAATTTATTTGGGCGTAGGACCTCTGCGAGGTCAAGTAATTTAGTAAATTGAGTGATGGTTTTTAATGCGTTTATTGACTGGAATAATGTTTTTTATGAATAATAAAACAATTTTTAGTCAATAAAATTTTATTTCTTAACGATCAGTCGCAGTTCTTTGGTCCTTGCTGCTTGAAAAAATATGTATAGCCATCGAGGGCGGCCCACCTTGAATTTGTCAAAGATTAGCTGCAAACGAGATTCATTAGCGAAGAAAAAATTTATTTGGGCGTAGGACCTCTGCGAGGTCAAGTAATTTAATAGATTGAGTGATGGTTTTTAATGCGTTTATTGACTGGAATAATGTTGTTTATGAATAATAAAACAATTTTTAGTCAATAAAATTTTATTTCTTAACGATCAGTCGCAGTTCTTTGGTCCTTGCTGCTTGAAAAAATATGTATAGCCATCGAGGGCGGCCCACCTTGAATTTGTCAAAGATTAGCTGCAAACGAGATTCATTAGCGAAGAAAAAATTTATTTGGGCGTAGGACCTCTGCGAGGTCAAGTAATTTAATAAATTGAGTGATGGTTTTTAATGCGTTTATTGACTGGAATAATGTTGTTTGTGAATAATAAAACAATTCTTAGTCAATAAAATTTTATTTCTTAACGATCAGTCGCAGTTCTTTGGTCCTTGCTGCTTGAAAAAATATGTATAGCCATCGAGGGCGGCCCAGCTTGAATTTGTCAAAGATTAGCTGCAAACGAGATTCATTAGCGAAGAAAAAATTTATTTGGGCGTAGGACCTCTGCGAGGTCAAGTAATTTAGTAAATTGAGTGATGGTTTTTAATGCGTTTATTGACTGGAATAATGTTGTTTGTGTATAATAAAACAATTTTTAGTCAATAAAATTTTATTTCTTAACGATCAGTCGCAGTTCTTTGGTCCTTGCTGCTTGAAAAAATATGTATAGCCATCGAGGGCGGCCCACCTTGAATTTGTCAAAGATTAGCTGCAAACGAGATTCATTAGCGAGGAAATAAATTTGCGTGGTCAAAAAAATAGAAGCTTCTTGACCAGCTGTCAGCTGTATGTAATGCACAGCAATTTTAACAAAATTAACAGTAATTTCATTTTTATTTACTTTATTTATTTAAATACATTTAAATACATAATAGTTATTTATGTAACAAGTCCGCACAATAGAGTTTTAACGGACGAATCGGATTAAGGACGAGGCGACGAAGGAGCCGAGTCTTTAATGAGATGAGTCCGCTAAAACTATTTTGCGGAAAAGTTGCATACAAACTTTTTTGGTACCATATCTCTAAAACAACAAAATTGTAAAATTCTTTTTCTACTCCCATAGTAGTAAATAGACAAGAACGCAATCGTTTGTTGACTAGTAACCATGGCATTATGAAACATGCACGTAATGAAGAAGAAACTAGCACGTATCAGTTTTTATCAGCAAGCATCAATCAAGTAGCTTAGACAAATTAATTTGACATTTATCAACTGTCATTGTTGAATACACAAGGCGTTACATTGGCGTTATTTTGGTTTAATTACTGTTAATAATTAATTTATTCATTGTTTAAATGATTGAAAGTGACTCCACAGGAAAAAGTGTTGGTACTCCGCCAGAAATTAGGCAACTACAGAAATTACCACAGCGGATCTTTTCGCGGAAAAATCCAAAGTGCGTTACGAAGTTTTTTACGGTAAATTCTGGATTGGCATTTAAAAAATAGTATTTAGTCTTTTTCGGAAAATGTGTTGTTAGCCTATTTTGGCGAAATGAGCAAGCAATTCAAACCTTCATCTTTTTGGGCCATGCATTCAATGCTGCGAATTGTTTTAGTAGTGAAACATAACCTCAATATTAGATGGTCGTAGAAAAAGTATAGTACACAACTCGAATTGTAAGTCACTTACGTACTCGTGTAATTACTGCACTCGCCTAGCGGCTCGTGCGCAACTTCTGCCACTCATACGTAATATGTTACTTACAACTCTCGTTATGTAATATACTACTACATTTTCAATCCACCCTCATCATAAGTGCAGTCGGTCGATAGCCATAGCAACGAATGATTTATTGATACAATAATAATTGTTTTGTCAAATAATAAATAAATTAGAGTCCGCAAAATGTTGCTATGACGGCTTTAAGTACTTGTCCTTTAAAATGACATTTTGCGGAGTCAAAGCAGTTCTCAAAGTAACCATTTAAGAGAAAAAAAATCTTATGTTAAATTTTTTGTTGACTAAGGTTAAAGTTAATGACAGTCAAAATTTAATGTTAGTTTTTTACTTTTTCTTTTATCTTTATATTTTTTCTAGTTTTTAGTTTAAATGCAGCACGTTTATTTTATTTAATTTTCTGTAATTGGAAATTACGTTTAAAATAAATACATTATTATTAAATTATTATTATTATTATATTTTTAGTAGGAATTTAATTACATGATTGCGCTTCATATGAAAAATGATACTGACCTGATCTAACAAGTCTACCTATAGCTTGCGGACGCTGTAAGTAGTTGATTTTTTGTTTAAAAATTGTAAAAAGTATAAATAACATTTAATAATTTCTTTCTTGCTACAAATGCAATTTTCTTACAATTTTCTGGCTAGATAAAAAAAATTATCAAAATATGCACAATTTTACCACTTTTCAATTTCTAGAATTTAGCTATAGTAAAAATTAAAAAAAAAACTAATTGACCTATTTGGCGATATCTGGCACTAACTTAGCAGAAAAAAGACCAATAATTAAAAAACCATCAGATTGTTACCTTTTTTTTAAATAAGAGAATTCTCGTTAAAAAATAAGTTAAATCGAACAAAATAGCTGAAAAACTAAATTTCGAGCATGTTTGCAACTTTCTGCATCAATTAAAATAAGAAGAATTCTCTATAACATGTATAAAATAGCAGTAATAAAAAATAAAAGTGGCCCTGCCTACAAAGATGCGTTCATTTGAACGGACATTGAGCACATTGACAAACAATTTGGCTAAACAGACACTAATCTAATTTATGGCTCTGTTGTAAGGAGAAATATGTTTGGACTGAATAACAAGCAATTAAAGTTCAATAATCCATCACTGCCTTTGGTGGACGGAGAGGTTATCTATTGATCATTGCCAACAATACATCGCGTTGCATTGTTTCGTTTAATTTGATACTGATCGGAATTATGGTTTTGTATACTCGCCTCTTGGTCGAGATTTTTTCCCACCTTGGATTCGAGTCAGCAATTTCCAACTCTCCAATTTATGTATTTGCCCTCCACATGGAGAATCGAGATCTCAGTGAACAGATCATCCCTTGGCAATTCTCTTCAAATTTCCCCTATTCCCGTCTTCTAATCGTATTTGCCTTTTCCTCGAAAGAATGAAACTTGGCCCAAGAGACGCTTTATAATTTTATCGGACTGGCCCACGCTAATTTCCAAAAAACGGACATCAGGTCTAGACAAGTGTTTCAGCGAGTTATGTTTCATTTCACACTTGTAATTGAGTTTTCCGGATTACCGAGCCGACAAAATAAAATCTAGGTGATGCTTATTTATCGAGTTTCGAGCGGGAAAATTCCGTCGAGATTCGATTAAGTTTTATTTAAAGCCGGCGGAAAGTTTGCGTTTGATATTTTTTTGATAGTTCTTTTTTGCGCGATTACAATAGGGGGCAAAATCGAGTTTTCCTGCAAATTACCTCCGTTGAATTTTCATCGACTTTGACAAATGATTTCTAGGCGAATTAAACAACGCAATTATGTCATCGTGAAAAGATTGAAACGATTAAAAGTACGTCTCAAACTTTTGTCCGAAGACAAATTACCGGAACGGAGATACGGCCGGAAGAGAATTGATCACCTCGCTTAAAAAAACAAAGTGTGTTTCCGGTGAAACAAAGATGAAAATCGTTTAATCCCGGTGATAAACACGCGCACTTTTCGTTACCAAATTTATGCAAATCACGCCTACAATTAAAGGTAAAAAGTTCGGCGATGCTATCATTCTTGTCTAACGACTGTTGAAAAACTTCGGAAACATATTCGGGAGCTTTTTATCAAATCGTGGTTAAAATGCGATTCGGATAAGAGGGCATGACTCTCATCAATCAGGCCGGAGTGAAAAATGAGCGAGTATTGTGGCGGAGTCGCTGTGACGCCGAACTTCCAACCCAAAATATACGAAATTAAACGCTTAAACCTTCTTATTGTTCGATCCAACTTCATTGTTGTTTCAGCTGAAGTGCATTATCTATACCGGGGCGATATCAACCGGAAACCTGAAACATGTCCAGTGTTGGGCTTTCATAACATCACTGGAGGGAATCATCGCGCTCTGCACATTGCACTAACTTTGCTACCGATAGATAAAACACGAAAATAGAAAACATCATTATGTGACATTGCTTAAACGAAGCGTTCAATTCTGATCCACTTGTACTTATTTATCGAGCCATATGTAAAACGATTACAAAGTCAAATTCAAGCCAATTCAGCGTTCTTGCCTTGTCTATAGACACACCCATCCCTGGTAGCACAATTTTACTGAGTTATCTTTCGGTTATATAACGTTATTTAACCGCAATACACAAATCTAATCATTGGTTATGTTAGACCCAGCTTATATAACGGTTATCTAACCATGGTTATGTTTAGCGTATATAACCATGGTTGTATTACGGTTAGATAACCTTTATGTTTCTTAAGCAATATGGCCCATGCCAGGTTCAGTGTATATACATCAGTTATCTAACCATGGTTATGTCTGGCGTGTACAATCAAGGTTATGTGACGGTTATATAACTGTTATGTATGTGATACAATATGGTGTATGCTAGATTCATTTTATATATCGGTGATCTAAGCATGGTTATGTTACAGTTATATTTGATATGTCGCCGGCTTTTTGTAATAATACCCTAGTAGCACAAATTTACTGAGTTATCTTTCGGGTATATAACGTTATATAACCGCAATACACAAATCTAACTATTGGTTACGTTAGACCCAGCTTATATAACGGTTCTAACCATGGTTATGTTTAGCGTATAAAACCATGGTTATATTACGGTTAGATAACCCTCATGTTTCTTTAGCAATATGGCCCATGCTAGATTCAGTGTATACATCAGTTATCTAACCATGATTATGTCTGGCGTATACAACAAAGGTTATGTAACGGTTATATAACTGTTATGTATGTGATACAATATGCCGTATGCTAGATTCATTTTATATATCGGTGATCTAAGCATGGTTATGTTACAGTTATATTTGATATGTCGCCGGCTTTTTGTAATAATACCCTAGTAGCACAAATTTACTGAGTTATCTTTCGGGTATATAACGTTATATAACCGCAATACACAAATCTAACTATTGGTTACGTTAGACCCAGCTTATATAACGGTTCTAACCATGGTTATGTTTAGCGTATAAAACCATGGTTATATTACGGTTAGATAACCCTCATGTTTCTTTAGCAATATGGCCCATGCTAGATTCAGTGTATACATCAGTTATCTAATCATGGTTATGTCTGGCGTATTCAACAAAAGTTATGTGACGGTTATATAACTGTTATGTATGTGATACAATATGGCGTATGCTAGATTCAGTTTATATATCGGTGATCTAAGCATGGTTATGTTACAGTTATACTTGATATGCCGCCGGCTTTTTGTAATAATAATAATAATAAAACAGAATAAATGATCTAAGAAGTTGTTGGTTATATGGTTATATGTTTTTGAAAAAAGAAATACTTTAGTTCCTGATAACTGTAATTTGTTTAGAGTTTGACCAACTCTTGTTCTTTGGAGGAAAATGTTAACACAAAAACACTGACGAAATACCCGGCTAATTTTCTGCATGTCGATAAATCATGCAAATCCAGCGTTTTCTAACACTGCATTAAATGGATGTATTAGCTGTTTCAAAACTATAAAAACGCCAACGGCGCATTTTACCGAATTATTTTTTTAAATAAAGTTGATAAAAATGTAAAATAGTTATTAATGATTAGATCTCCCTTTGAAACTATAAGTTACATTAGCTATTCATTTTTTGAAGTACAGGAAAAATTTATACCAACTAATTTTGAGAGAAAATGCGACGTTGGCGTTTTTATAGTTTTGAAACAGTTAATATAATTGGTAATCATTAATCAATAATTACTTCTACCAAATAGCGATTATCTACGTTAGAAGCCTTGCCGTAAGATGGCATGTCATCTTTCTTATTACGCCTACACCATATTCGGTCTTAATATAAGTAGTTCCATGTTAGTTCTGGTCATCGAATATTTTCTTGCAAGTCATTACTAAAAGTTCTTTTGGAAATCTTTAACACTGGACAATTTTTATTGTGCACTAGTGATGTCGTCCACCCCAAACAGGCAGAATAAAAGCGCAAATTTTTTATCCTAAACATTTAATATTTCATTTGCATTAAGTTCTACGAACTTTGAGTTTTGATAGTAAATCTTAGGCAAAAGTTATACAAGAAAAATATAATAACGGTATCTAAGCGCAATATAAAAGTTAGATCACGAACCATAACCGGAATATAAGCGAGATATAAAAACAGTTATTTAACCACAATATAACCGTGCGTATATAATGGTTAGCTAACGAAACATAACCGCAATATAAGTGAGATATAACTGCAATTATATAACCGAAATATAACCACGCGTAGATAAAGGTTAGATAACGACACATAATCACAATATAACCGAGATATAAGAGGGGATATATAACCGCAGCATAACCGCGCGTAGATAACGGTTAAATAAGGTGGTTAACTAACAGTTATATTGGAAGGATATATCTCGGTTATAAAAGTGTGCTCCCTATTAGCACAATTTTACTGAGTTATCTTTCGGTTATATAACGTTATATAACCGCAATACACAAATCTAACCATTGGTTATGTTAGACCCAGCTTATATAACGGTTATCTAACCATGGTTATGTTTAGCGTATATAACCATGGTTACATTACGGTTAGATAACCATTATGTTTCTTAAGCAATATGGCCCATGCGAGATTCAGTGTATACATCAGTTATCTAACCATGGTTATGTCTGGCGCATACAATAAAGGTTATGTGACGGTTATATAACTGTTATGTATGTGATACAATATGGCGTATGCTAGATTCAGTTTATATATCGGTGATCTAAGCATGGTTATGTTACAGTTATATTTGATATGTCGCCGGCTTTTTGTAATAATAATAATAATAATAAAACAGAACAAGTGATCTAAAAAGTTTTTGGTTATATGGTTATATGTTTTTGAAAAAAGAAATACTTTAGTTCCTGATAACTCTAATTTATTTAGAGTTTGACCAACTCTTGTTCCTTGGAGGAAAATGTTACACAAAAACACTGGCGAAATACCCGGCGAATTTTCTGCATGTTGATAAATCATGCAAATCCAGCGTTTTCTAACACTGCATTAAATGGATGTATAATTGGTAATCATTTATCAATAATTACTTCTACCAAATAGCGATGAGCTACGTTAGAAGTTTTGCCGTAAGATGGCATCTCATCTTTCTTATTACGCCTACACCATGTTCGGTCTTAATATAAGTAGTTCCATCTTAGTTCGGGTCATCGAATATTTCTTGCAGACGTCATTACTAAAAGTTCTTTTGGAAATCTTTAACACTGGACAATTTTTATTGTGCACTAGTGATATCGTCCACCCCAAACAGGCTGAATAAAAGCGCAAATTTTTTATCCTAAACATTTAATATTTCATTTGAATTAAGTTCTACTAAGTCTGAGTTTTTTAATAAACAGGAAAAATATAAAATCGGTATATAAGCGCAATATAAAGGTTAGATCACGAAACATAACCGGAATATAAGCGAGATATAAAACAGTTATTTAACCACAATATAACCGTGCGTATATAATGGTTAGCTAACGAAACATAACCGCAATATAAGTGAGATATAACTGCAATTATATAACCGAAATATAACCACGCCAAGATAAAGGTTAGATAACTACACATAATCACAATATAACTGAGATATAACAGGAGTTATATAACCGCAGCCTAACCGCACGTAGATAACGGTTAAATAAGGTGGTTAACTAACAGTTAGCTTATAAAAGCGTCACATTTGGGAGAGGGCGGTTATATTGGAAGGATATATCTCGGTTATAAAAGTGTGCTACTAGGGATCTGTCTCCAAAAACAAAAAAAACTTATTTTGAATAGGAAAAAGCCAATTATAGTCGATCGAATTTGTTGCGGTTTGTCGTGGTCTTGGCAAACAGTCGCCCGGAATCCCTTTGGCCATAAACAGATTTCAGGGAATTAGCGGCGTGTAACAGCTCCGGAGAAAGATGGCCGGGCCATTATCCTTGATAAATGACAGGACAATTATATGACGGTCGCCCCTCGGGGGGCGAAGGCTTGCTCCTCGTCATCAATCACACTAAGATGTTTCAGGTATACATCGCCGTCTGAATTATTTGCTTAATAATCCTTGGAAATGATCCGCGTTCCCACTTTACATTCGTTGGAATTTGTTCTCGACAAAGTTTTCGTCCCCTAATGCTTTCCCTCGGGCTGTTTCACCGGAAATAACTTTAAGATTGCGGTTTTCGCGTCCCGATATTTCGATTTTGACGGCTCGTAATGAGAGCAAACGCCAGCGGCTGAGATAGAACGTGGTCATGGCGTGATTTGTTGTCTCGAGTATTTATGACAAAGTAGCGCAGCTTTGACGTTGGAAGAATGAATGTTGCGGTCCCTTGGAAAGTTGGCGGCGGTTTTTCGACGTAATGGAGCACCACAAACAACTTACACAATTTTACTAAAGACAAGTTTAAAGTTGGGAAAGTTAATATTTGGAGAGAAGTTTCATTGTTTACTGCCACTTGTATTGGATTCTGTGTCGTTGATTTTTACACTCAGTTTAACATTTGCGCCGTTTCACGACCTGTCGATGATCGCATTATTGATGGCCGATTCTTTAAACGCAACATACATATTTTTTCACGACTCAAGGACCAAGGAACGGCGATTGATCACTAAGAATTTTATCGTCTACAAAATTTTTTATTTATTCACAAACAAACAACAACAAGGCTATAATTTATTCATTACCCTAGTAGCACAATTTTACTGAGTTATCTTTCGGTTATATAACGTTATATAACCGCAATTCACAAATCTAACCATTGGTTATGTTACACCCAGCTTATACAGGCTGTTCCGTCTAAACCCCACATTAGAAGTATTGTTCTAATAATTACAGTCATCTGAAAATTTGTATACAACCATAATCTGTTACGTCCTGCTCAATGAAAATATTCTCCAGATGGCAGCACTTCCGGTTATACCGGAAGTCGCTATCAACTTTCTTATTTTAAATGGAATGCTATATTTTTTAATTTGTTTTTGAATTACTAGAGTTATTTTAAGGTAGTTTTCATAAGCTGTCCCTGTACCTAAATTTAGCCGTTTAGGAAATATTTAGGGTTTTTAAAATTTCTTTGGATTTGCACCTTCCAGTTCAAAAATCGATAACACTGACATTTTTTAAAATTTGGAAATATTTTTGAACTCATTTGAAAGAGGAAGTCTAGATCTTTCGTTTGGTGTTTTCAGATTTCTAAAAAAGAATAACAAACTCCAAATTTTTAAAGTTAAGTTTGCAGAACTTTAAGCATCCATAACTCATTTTTTTCAAATGAAATGCCGAAAGTTTTATTTCACTAGATGGTAGAGAAATTAATTCTGCTTCGATCTGTACTAACATTCCCTATACTTATGTTTAATAGTTTTCAAGTTACAATAACTTTTTGTTGGGATTGAGAAATTCATTAGCCATAGGCCTTTTCTTATAGGTTACCATGGAAACGAATGAAAAAAGGTGAGAAATTAAAGATTTTCAAACCAACACTCAATGAATTTATTTTGTTTTCACGGTCTGATAACACAATTTTGAACTGAGTTTGTCGTTTAAGTTTAATCAGAAATGTTTTTATGGCAAACTATGCAAAAATAGCTGTGGTTAGTAAGAAATTTCCTACAATGACAAAAAAAAAACAACATAACTTGAAAATTATCACAGATAGGTATAGGGAATGCTAATACAGATAGATGCAGAAAAAAATTTTTCTCCATCTAGTAGAATAAAAATTGGGACATCCTATTTGAAAATATTAAGTTATGGGTACTTGAAGTTGACCAAACTTAATCTTAAAATTTTTGGGTTTATTAACTTCCAATTCCAATTTTGAACACAACGAACAACAGATATGGGCTTTCTCTTTTAATTCTCCAAATATGATTTCGAAATCTCTAAAACGGCGAGTTTCCGATTTTTTAAGTGGCAGGTGCAAATCCAAAAATTTTCAAAAAATCCTAAATATCTCGAAAACGGTTAAACTTGAGTATAGGGAAAGCTGATAAAAACTCCCTTAGAATAACTTAAATAATCCAAAAACGCAGTAAAAAACATAGCTTTCCATATAAAATAAGAAAGTACTTCTAATGTGGGGTTTAGACGGAACACCCTGTATAACGGTTATCTAACCATGATTATGTTTAGCGTATATAACCATGGTTATATTACGGTTAGATAACCCTTATGTTTCTTAAGCAATATGGCCCATGCCAGATTCAGTGTATATACATCAGGTATCTAACCATGGTTATGTCTAGCGTATACAACAAGGGTTATGTGACGGTTATATAACTGTTATATATGTGATACAATATGGCGTATGCTAGATTCAGTTTATATATCGGTGATCTAAGCATGGTTATGTTACAGTTACATTTGATATGTCGCCGGCTTTTTGTAATAATAATAATAATAAAACAGAATATGTGATGTAAGAAGTTTTTGGTTATATGGTTATATGTTTTTAAAAAAAGAAATACTTTAGTTCCTGATAACTGTAATTTGTTTAGAGTTTGACCAACTCTTGTTCCTTGGAGGAAAATGTTAACACAAAAACACTGACGAAATAATTTTCTGCATGTAGATAAATCATGCAAATCCAGCGTTTTCTAACACTGCATTAAATGGATGTATAATTGGTAATCATTAATCAATAATTACTTCTACCAAATAGCGATTAGCTACGTTAGAAGCTTTGCCGTAAGATGGCATCTCATCTTTCTTATTACGACTACACCATGTTCGATCTTAATATATACCTCTTTTTTTTTAAATCAACTGTCAGTGTCAAAAATTTTGAAATTATGTTGGAACCCTGCCACATTGCCATAGGAACGAAGCCTGGACCACTAATTTTAAATGGAGTTGCCAACGTTGAAACAATTTGACAATTGATTAAAAAAAACAACAGACTGTAAATAGTTCCATCTTAGTTCTGGTCATCGAATATTTTCTTGCAGAAGTCATTACTAAAAGTTCTTTTGGAAATCTTTAAAACTGGACAATGTTTACTGTGCACTAGTGATGTCGTCCACCCCAAACAGGCAGAATAAAAGCGCAAATTTTTTATCCTAAACATTTAATATTTCATTTGCATTAAGTTCTACGAACTTTGAGTTTTTATAATAAATCTTAGGCAAAAGTTATACAAGAAAAATATAGTAATGGTATCTAAGCGCAATATAAAGGTTAGATCACGAAACATAACCGGAATATAAGTGAGATATAAAACAGTTATTTAACCACAATATAACCATGCGCATATAATGCTTAGCTAACGAAACATAACCGCAATATAAGTGAGATGTAAGGCCAATTATATAACCGAAATATAACCACGCGTAGATAAAGGTTAGATAACGACACAAAATCACAATATAATCGAGATATAAGAGGAGTTATATAACCGCAGCATAACCGCGCGTAGATAACGGTTAGATAAGGTAGTTAACTAATAGTTAGCTTATAAATTACATTGGAAGGATATATCTCGGTTATAAAAGTGTGCTACTAGTGTAGTCTACTCAACGAACGAGTTAAAAACCACCACATTACAATAAACTAGTTTAAAACAATTAAATTAGCTGACTTTGCGGGGGTCCTACGCCCAAATAAATTTTTTCGTGTATCCGAATTGCGCACCGCGGCCAATTTTTGTAAAGTGTAATGTGTAAAAAGCAGTTTACTCGTGGTTTTAGGTAAATATGAATGTGAAACGCGCATAATGCAATGACCTTTCGCGAAAATTTGCAAAAATTTCGATGTCTATGGTAAAAATGCAGCCGAGAATAAATCAATGCTTGCAGCAACAATAATGAGCAATATTTTGCAATCAACTGTTTGGCCGTTGTATGAATCGGCCGAGTTATTGCTTACAGCACCATTTCGGATGATTTATCTGCTAGTGGATTATGAAACTTACGTTGATTTATTTCCAATACTAACTAATTTAAAGCGGGTTAATGTTTGGCACAACAGGGGGCCCAAACAATCTGGCTATCGAAACTGAACGCGAAACAAATGCGGCTTGCTCATAATTTGAATAAAAAGCTCCCTTTTCCATCATTTTTATTGCCCGGAAGAGGTCCGGAGCGGCGTAATTACCTGGACTATATCTCCGTGGCTCTGGCCGTTGGCGGTGAACGTGAGATGGCAAAGGAAGGGCAACCTCGTCTCCGAGGACTTAATGACGCGCAGGTCGTATGTTTTACCGACGTCCCCGTAGTAAGTCCGGTTGCACACTGCAAAAAAGCCACGAAAAAATTGATACATTGATGCACTGGGGGCAATTAGGGCTGATTTATGGGGCGGCCCATTGTCAAAATAATTCACTTCAAACTTAATAATTTATTTTTCGAATTGGATTTTTCGAAAAGCTGGAGACGTATCGATCCGACAAGCAATACACAAAGGAATTATAAACAAAGATTTACGACGGCAATATTTACATAACAGAGAACTGTGCTTTTATCAAACAATTATGTGTACTTTGTCTGCAAATGCAAGAGATTGTGCGACACGCTCTCATAAAATTCTTAGGTTTCGCTCGAGATTTACTGCATTTTCATACAGGCTGTCCTAGCGAGTTGGAAAAGTCCATTATCGACCACTAAATGCATTGATGCAATTTATTATTTAAAAAACAAATAAAATTTTTCGTTTAACTAACAGTTAAATTAGTGAGTTAGTTTATTAAAAAGCAAATTTCAAACTACGAAAGTTTTAAAAAAACTAATATAGAGTGCACAATACACAAAACTTCCAACATTAATTCCATTAAACTATTAACACAAGAAATGGTGGATGCGCCGGGCAATTCAGAACCGTGTGTAAAAATGCCTTTTTTAAATTAAATTAATATCTAATGACACTATTGTTAATTAACAGAAACGCAAATAAAGAAACTAAAACTAAAATAAAAAAGCATTTAAAAAAATTATAATTTAGAAAATTTTGACACATTTCTTTAAGGCCCGGTTTCACCAACGTTGGTTAAACTTAATGATCAGTTAAAAACAATCGTTATTGTGAATATAACCATCGTTTATGTGGATTTCTTCTATTAGTAAATTTAACTGAGGTTGGTAAAACCGACCCTAAGTAATTTAAGTAAGACCGATACAAAAAAATTATAAGATACAAAAATTATTTAAAAATAATGTACCTATCAGATAAGAAAACAGTTACGCCACTCGGATAACGTATAACGTATTGATAGCAAATTAGTTGTACGAAAACAAAAAACAAAAATAATTTTCACAATTTTCTTGGTATGAAGGTAAGTTGTCCATATTTTCGTTACACCTTGTATTTATTATTTTTTAGTCTATGGCAGGTTTAATGTATGTTAAATGCATAGTTTATTGACATTTGTATGTACTACTTTAGATGGGCACTTACCGATGATTTATAGGACAACAAAAATACAAAATGTAATTACAATAAATATATAACTATTGTAACGAATAATATGCATAATGTGCATTGTTGCTCAATAGTCAATGGTAACAAGTGTTCATTTCAAAAAAAAAAACTCTAAAGTGTTATGAAATTAGAAAACAATTATTTTGTATGTCTGTGATTAATTCGTTCTCTTATTACCTTACTTTTTGACAATTAAACAAATAACAGAATTTCTAAAAACTATTAATTTATTATTTATAAAAACTATTTGAAATGTCTTCCTTGTTGTTTAACACACATAACATCGCCTTTGAACACTATTTATCAATCTTAGGTCATGAATTCTGGTGAGATGGTTAATAGGCAACCAACAATACAATGATACAAATTGTTCTACGACTTCCCTAACAATCTCAGAGCGAGGTTTTTTAATAATGAACACCTGATATATTATTATACGAGTTTTATAAGACGTTCTATTGTGGTAAGGATTATTTTGGAAACAAGGAGTGCTCCAAATGAATGAGTGCCACAATTAGGTCTTATAAAACGAGTGTAATATACTATTTTTTCTACTTTCTATTTTGTTGCTTTTTTCTGTTTAGTTTAACTTATCAAAATCTGTTCAAACTATTTCCTCTTAATTTTGTTAACTATTCGGGCTTTATCAATAAACAACTTGACGCTGTTGACAGATCACACACTAAAATACAGTGATGACTGGTGACACCCAGCCCAGCACTGTTAGTATCAAGTGTTCATTATTAAAAAAACTCGCAGCATGCTCTGAGATTGTTACGGAAGTCGTAGAACAATTTTTATTATTGTATTGTTGGTTGCCTACTAAACTGTCTCACCAAAATTCATAACTTAAGATTTATAAATAGTGTTCAAAGGCGATGTGTTATGTGTGTTGAACAACAAGGAAGACATTTCCAACAGTTTTCATAAATAATAAATAAATATTTTTATGAAAATCTGTTATCTTTTTAATTGTCAAAAAGTAAGGTTATGAGAGAACGAATTAATCACAGACATGCAAAATAATTGTTTTTTAATTTCAAAGCACTCTAGAGTTTTTTTTAAATGAGCACTTGTTACAACTTCTAAAAATTTACTAAAAGGAGTTGCACTAAAGTTCTCTTTGTGAAACTACTTTATGAACAATTTGTGAAACCAAAGTAGAAAATTTACTTTTAATTTTAAAGTCAAATATCTTTTTATTTATTAACTTTAGGCATTTGATACTTTAAGGCAATTTAATCATTTTTGAGAAGCAAAAACAAAAGGTTAATCCATTTAATTTTTTTAAGTTATTCAACTTTTACCTTCTTAATTTCTTCTAAACAATTAGTACAGATTTAAAATTCAACTTTTCCTTTTAAAGTGGTAAAAGTTTGACTTTTCTAGAATTTTTAGTTTTTCGTATAATAAATAAAGCGTGTTTTTGCCAAAAAATCAGATTATTTAAAAAAACAGAATCGACCAATACAAGTTTAGATCAAAACCATACGCCCTAAAATACAATAAAATTTAGGCAGTTCCATTTAAAAAAACAAAAGTTTGTATTGTAGCTCATTTCTGAAACACCCTGTCCATTTGAAAATAATTTTAGTTGATGCATCTGGTTAGTATCTAAAGCTTTTGCAAAAAAAAAATTTATTTTTTAATGATTTAAAGGTCAATTGTTGTGTCGTAGGAGTTGGGCCAGGCAAGAACTTAAAATTTCTCGTTTCAAGTCTGGTTAAATTGAAGTCGACTTGAATCCGTCGTAAATAGGGTTTTTCTCGGCGGCAAAAATGAAATATGTGTTTATTACATCGTTTTTCGTTTTTATTTTTCTTGTGGAACACAGGCCCGATAACCCCGCTGAAAAACCGATAAATCCCTTTCTGAATTAGTAAAACCGATCCGGAGCAGGTCCTGAAAATGCATTACTGCAGATTTCGCCGTGTAAATGAATATTCGATCGATGTTCCGGTCGTAAAAGCGTCCAAAAATCTCCATACGTTTGCAAGACATTAAATTAAGAGCACGTCTGGAGATAAAATATACCGGAGTTTCGCATAATTGGGCCAATTTCGATTTTTCAGGCTTTTTCAGCAAACATCTGTCGCGAACGTTTCAGCAAACAATACGAGTTTCAGATTGGAAATTGTACAAATAACGATTTTCAACAGATCGCGGAAAAATTCCAGAGTTTGATTGGCTGGCCGGATTTATTACCGGATCGTTCACATTTGATATCGCGTCTTTGCGGGTATTAATTATGTCGGTGATACTTGTTGTAATAAAATTGTCACGGGACACCCGGACTTACGTGACCGGAATTCCGAATCCGGGGATTAGTCCGTTTGAGGAGAAATTTAATTCCGAGTTATTTTTAAAGCTCTTGGCTAGAGAGTTTTGATTTCTGTACCTGAGAGCGAAAACAGCAAGTCCAAAATGCTCTATTTCAGGACTAAGTTAAAATAAAAATTCTAGTTTAGTCACCAACGTCAAATATTTATGAGCAGTTATTTTGTTATAGAATTTTTTATTGTAAAAAAAGAGTTTAAATAAAATTTAAAATTTAAACTAAACATAAAGTTTTTTATCAATATGCCAAAAATAAAATAAATTAAGTCCAAGGGGTAAATTAATAATTAATGCCCTAAAATTGTAATGATTTTTTAACAATTTTTTATAATAAATTGAGTTAGAAGGTTAATTGTTTTCCCGAAAATCTTCAACATTTTTAACAAAAGGAATCTTTCTGTAGGTAATAGTTCTGATGTATCTAATAAGTGCTCATTTAAAAAAAAAAACTCTAGAGTGCTTGGAAATTAAAAAACAATTATTTTGCATGTCTGTGATTAATTCGTTCTCTCATAACCTTACTTTTTGACAATTAAAAAGATAACAGATTTTCATAAAAATATTTATTTATTATGTATAAAAACTGTTGGAAATGTCTTCCTTGTTGTTCAACACACATAACACATCGCCTTTGAGCACTATTTATCAATCTTAGGTTATGAATTCTTGTGAAATAGTTTAGTAGGCAACCAACAATACAATGATAAAAATTGTTCTACGACTTCCGTAACAATCTCAGAGCATGCTGCGAGTTTTTTTAATAATGAACACCTGATATATATACAAGGTGTTTATAAATGATTATAACATCGTAGTTGGCGTTGAAAACAAAGGACACAAGTGTTTTGTATTTTGAGATCGCTTAATTTCAACAACTTGAGGGGTTAAAAACGTCAATCCAATTGTCAGACTGATGAGTTCATTTCAGCTATTTTTACGAAGCGGCAAATTGACCGTTGTTCTTGTTTTATAATTTTCCACAGCCACCTGGATGTTATAATCATTCATAAACACCTTGTATATAAAAAATTGCTTGGCCTGACTGACAAATCAACGCACAGCCTAGACGGCTAAGGATAGAAACTTGAAATTTTTACAGTAGATAGCTTTTGTAACGTAGGGGTGTACTAAGATAGGATTTTTGGAAAATCACCCCCTAAAAGAGTTAAGTAGGGTGTTAAAATTTGAATAAAAATCCGTCATTTTTTAAGTTATATCTTTGAAAATTAGTATTTGGGCTTTCGGTTAAAAATAAAGAAAAAAGTGTTTCAGGATTTTTTTAAAATCAACCCCTAAATGGGTTAAATGGAGAGTTGAATTTAGAATTAGAGTTTAGAAAATCTGTCATTGTTAAAGTTACATTGAACTTACATCCTTGAAAATTAGTATTTGGGCTTTTGGTTAAAAATGAAGAAACACGTTTTTACGGATTTTCGAAAAATCAACCCCTAAGAGGGTTAAATGGCGTAATAAAATTTGTATAAATATTCGTAACTTTTGAATTTACATTAATTGAAGCTGGTATTTGGGCTTTCAGTGAAAAGTGAAGAAACACGTGTTTTAGTTGGAAATACCAACCCCAAGGGGGTTGAACACGGGTTAGAATTTCTATAAAAATCCGTAATTTTTAATTTGTATCCATGCAAATGGTACTTGAGCTTTCGGTTAAAGATGAAAAACGTGAGTTTAAGAACATTTGGAATTTCCACCCCTAAGGGGGTTAAATATAAAAATCAGTAATTTTTTAACTTATATTTATAAAAATTGGTATTTGGGCATTCGGTGAAAAATAAAGAAACAGGTATTTCATTATTTTTAGAAATTTCACCCCCAAAGAGGGTTAAACATAAAAAATCGTAGTTTTTAAAGCTATATAAAAAAAGTGTTTCTAGATTTTGAAAGTTCCTCCCCCAAGAGGGTTGAATATAAAAATATGTCATTTTCGAAGTTATAACCAAGAGAATTGGTATTTGGGCATTTGTCTAAATATAAAAATCGCGTGTTTTAGGTTTGTTGAAACCTCCACTCCAAGGGGGTTAAACAAAAAATCCTTCATTGTTGAAGTTATACATATAAAAAATTCTTTATTGTTGAAGTTATCAATTGATATCTTAGACATTCGGTTAAAAAGAAAGAGGCGTATATTTCAGGATTTTTAGAAATTCCACCCCCAAAAGAGTTCAACGCAAAACTCCTGCATTTTTGAAGTCATATCCAAGAAAATTGTCATTTGGACTTCCGGTTAAAAATAAAGAAAATGTGTTTCAGGATTTTTGAAAATTACATCCACAAGAGGGTTAAACAGGGAATGAGTTGAGAACAACCAAAATTTACTCGGGTTTGCATTGGGTCACGGTTTTAAAGTACACAATAAAATTTTGTTATACGAAGTTTTGCATTGTTTTTCTGTGTTTCAAAGTGGTTGGACTTAATACTTTGCCGCTTTAACATAACGCTGGACTTATAAAATTTCAACATCTGTAATTTTTGTAAATAATGCCGTTTACAATATTTAAATGTTAAATGTTCACTTTTAATTATTATTTATTTATTGAAAAAAAAATGGTCTTAGGCTCTTGTCGCTTCAGGTGCAGATTTATCAAAAGCGTGTTATCAATCACGCTTGAAATTATCATCCCGTCTTGTAATTCCCTAAGCCGTATTTATGATTCTAACGCTTCGTTGGCAAAAATTCACCTTGCAATAGAAATAACAATTAACCGAATTGAAAGCATTCCGCAATCGGGAAAGTCACGACAGCGTGAACGCATTTCCCTCAAATTAATTATAAAATAACCCCGGCTCTGGCCCATTTAAATTCATATTCTATATTTCGTCCGAAAACATTGCATAAATCTTTTCCGTGTAATTCAATTCCAACGTTAATAACACCACAATGTGTTCATTGTGATGTTTCCCACGTCCCAGTTTCAAAGAAGAAAAGGTCTGCGAATTTTCCCTTGAATAATAATTACCCGCGACAACCCCATACGCAACTATTTGGAAATAGAGAGATTCAATTGCAAATTGGATTTTTGATTAATGGACGTTCTGCAACGGTGATGCCGCATTGTTCCGGCTTGTTGTGTGCAAAAAAACACGCTTTTATCCCGTTTCTTCTTAATTAAAGCTGACAAAACGGAAGAGTTATCGGCTGAGAGCGAGTTTTGCTCGTTTTGCGGAACGAAACCGGAAATAAACCGGAAAATCGCAAGATGGTTCAAATTTACCGCCAAATTGTGAGCGGCCGCCACAGAAATAGAAAGAGATAGAACGCTGACGCACTTAATAAAAGTGCACGCCCCATTGAGTCCGCCATTTGGTCCCCAATCACATCCCATGATACCAATAAGAACAAAAGTCCCTAAACATTTAGTAATATTTCAGTTAACGAGTAATGCAACAAAAACATTCAACTGTACTGCTGGTTGTATACTTTTGTTGCATCTGGGACCAAATTAAGCTAAACTACTGAACCTAAAAACAAGAAGTTTGGAAGATACATTCCTTAGAGGGTGTAGAGTTCCGCTATGAAGGAAGTTTTTCAAAAATTAGTTTCTAAGGGGATGAAATGGGGTGTAATAATTTGAATAAAAATCCGTCATTTTCAAAGAAATAATAAAGTTATATCCATGCAAACTGGTACTTGGGATTCGGTTAAAGATAAAAAACGCGTGTTTTAAGTCTTGGAAATTCCACCCCTAAGGGGGTTAAATATAAAATTTCGTCATTTTTGAACTTACATCCATGAAAATTGTCTTTTGGGGTTTCGGGGAAAAATGAAAAAACATGTGTTTTATGATTTTTAGAATCTCCCCCAAAATGATAATAAAAAAATAATCGCAAAAATGATTTGTCAAAATAAATAATAATTTTAAACATCTTTGCTCAAAAATAGATGTTCATCAACTCTGTAATTCTAATGTGCCGTCAAATGACTTGGTTGTTCGGTGTTCCCCATTCGTACAAAAAAGAGAAGAAGGTTTCATTATTAGTTGCAATATTATAACAAGGAATTCCATCATCAACAAGATAAAAAAAAATTTATAATCAGTCTGAATTAGAATTTACGCAGACGAAATCGCGGGTAACTGCTAGTTAATTATAAGACCAATTTCTGATGTGGGTCTCGTTCATTTATATTACAAAAAAAAATCTATTTTACTCCTTTGAGGAATTTTTTAATTTTGATTTTTCCATTTTACAAATTTTCACTTGAATAAATTATACCTACCTATGTTTACTTACATTGTTCAGTCACTATACGTATTTACAGACTTTTGTAGCATGAATAAAGATTATACTGGTCAACATGATTTTTTTTCTAATGTCCAGTACATGTCTGTTATGTACTTTTTTTATGCAGATTCTAAAAATGAATTAAAAAATTGGCCATCACCTCAGGGAGTCAATTTTTGACATCCTTCGTTAGTCGTTCGGTGATCGTTCGTTAAATAGCGAATGCTAGATTTGACAATATAGCATTATTTGTCAAATAAATTCAAATCAATGTTTGAAATACTGTTCTACAAGCAAGATCTACAAAAATTTCAGAAGAAGAAAAATGCTTGTTAAACAAACATGTTAAACACATGCCAATACTCAAGTTTGAGCCTTCTTTTACCCAAAATACGCTCAGAGAAAATGGCAAAAAATTCATTAAGCATGAAAGAAGTAGAAATAAAACTAGATAGGAAAAGCTACTTATATTTTATGAAGTTGATATAAAAAATAATTAAACGGTATTGGGTTCACATCGAAAAGCAAATCCAAAACTAGCAACAATCAATTGAAGACACGGCAGGAAAATGTTTTATGCGAAAAAGACATTTATCATTTTGGACCTAGATAAGAGATATTTAATTATGCAACTTGAAAAAAATTACAATAGTATTTTAATAGATGTTTATCAACCAACATAAATCTTCGTTTACTTCAGTCATCTTCCAATTATCTAAAATCTAAATAAACATCAATAAAATGTAAATATAAAATAAAATAAATGTAAATTATTTATAAATGTGTACCTTGTTATTCAAGTTTGAAAGTTTCTCTTACAGATACGCTTAGAGATTCGTTTTTACGAATCTAAAGGTTCATTAAATAAGTAGCCAAAAGCTTCGTTAAACAAAACATTTTTATTAAGATTTGTTTTTGCCGATTAAATCAAACTTTTATTACTATGAATAAAAAAAAGTCATGTTAACTGACATGTTTAAACATGTTTAAGAAGCTGGTTAAATCAAAAGAGCATTGTTATCAGAGATGGGCGTTGACAATTGTTGACGAGTCAACAATTGCGTCGACAATGTCTACAATGTCAACAATAGGTCAACAATGAAAATTTGAGGTTATGTTATATTTTACGTCACATTTTCTTTTGAAGAAAATATTTTTTTGAGAATCAAGACGAAGGGGATAATGCCTGAAGCGTAAAAAAATGAAAAAAGAGAATAATTTGTTTTTTTTACTGTTTTTTGAGAATTTTATTTTTTGTTTATTTATTTTTATACTTGTCTTTATACCTTATATTTTATATTTTCTAAAAGTTTTTTTCTACCCTTAAGTTTTAATTTTATAGTCAAATACCGTCAGTAAAATATCAAAATTATTATTTTTATATTGTTGACATAATTGACATTGTTGACATCACTTCAAATCTTGACGTTGACGTAATTGTTGACAGGTCAACAATTGAATTGTCTACCTTGTATTGCTGACACGCCCATCTCTGATTGTTATGCCATTTGCTAAACCTATATGGTTTAACGTGCTCAAATGGATCATTGAAAACATTATTATTTGTAACTTTTGTTGCACTAAAACCTTTCATAATGTTCTGACAATCAATATTAAAGACAAATATACAGATCTAATTAGCATGAAGGTGCATAAAGTAAAAAAATTAATTTACTTAATTTATTTTCTATAAAACCTCACAGGTTATAAAAAATGTTTTTATTGTTATTATTCACTACACAGGGTGGTCCAGCACAGCTCCCGTCTTCTGTAGCTCAGTTATTATTAAAGTTATTAATGTTGGAGTTTTGATATTTTCTAGATGTTATTTATACTCCAGGAAAATATTTTTGATTATAAAGAGTGTCTCAAAAAAGGTAAACGGCGTGCTAATATTTTTTGTGCTCATTATGATACCTTTTTAGCTTCTATTCCTAAAGTTTTTTTTTCAAATCGGTTCACGGATTATTGTTAAAAAAAATAAAAACCAAAAAAAATCGGTTTCACATCTTCAGTTTTAAAAATTAATAAAAAATAGAAACAGTGTTTTTGTGACGACACTAATACTAGGTGCGTGTTGAACAAGGTCTAGCAGACTTATTAATTAAGCTTCATTGATTTAAATTACTGCAGGGTGTTTAGAATTTATTTCCAAACTTGTAAAAGTTTAGAACCCTTTATTTTGCTTATTTTAAAAGGCAATCCCTATTTATTTAAATATCATTCGATGCAGAATTAAAAAACGAACAACTTTTTGTATTACAACCCTAACGTAAATCCTAACACATTCGGAGTTATTTGCTAAAAAATGATTCTGTCAATGACAAATGACTAATTTAATAAAAATCGAACATGATTAATGTTTTTGGCAAATAACTTCGAAGGTGTTAGGATTTCCAAGAGGGTTGTGATATCAAAAAATGCTGCATTTTTAATTGCGCATCGAATGATCTAAAAATAAACAGGGTTGGAGCCATCTTCGACTATTATTCATTAAATTTGTCAATAAAATTGCTGCCAAAACAGGTTTTTGGCAAATAACTCCGAACGTGTTAGGATTTACGTTAGGGTTGTAATAAGAAAAAATGTTCATTTTTTAATTCTGCATCGAACGGTATAAAAATAAATAGGGGTTGCCATTTAAAATAATCAAAATAAAAGGCTCCAAAATTTTAAAAGTTTGGAAATAAATTGTAAACACCCTGTAGTAATTCAAATCAATCAAATTCACTTAATAAGTCTGCTAGACCTTGTTTAACACGCACCTAGTATTAGTGTCGTCACAAAGACACTGTTTATTAATTTTTAAAACTAAAAGTGTAAGACCGATTTTCTTTGGTTTTTATTTTTTTTAACAATAATCCCTAAACCGATTTGAAAAAAACTTTAGGAACATGTAAGAAGCTAAAAAGGTATGATAATGAGCACAAAAAAATAATAGCATGCCGTTCAAAAAATTTATGATTATGACGTCATACCTTTTTTGAGACACTCTGTATAATCAAAAATATTTTCCTAAAATGTGTCTTAGAGTATAAATAACATCTGCAAAATATCAAAACTCCAACTTTAATAATAACTGAGCTACAGAAGACGGGAGCTGGGCTGGACCACCCTGTATAAAATAAAATTAATTTGGATATGTTATAAAAAATAAACTAAAAAAATTAAAATTTGTTGTCCAGTGTTATTTGATTATTATTGTTGAATATTGATCGGTGGTATTTTCAAATTTTTTCTCGAAAAATATTATCTCCCGAGATAAGTTCTTCAGCATCAGTTCGCTCGAATCGTGATTATGGCCGACACCAACCTCAAATTTCCTCACAAAATCGAGGACCTGGACCCCGAAACAAACGCTGAAATTTCGCGAAACTTTTCAGGTAAAGCTTTCCCACCCCCTCGATCAATTTCAGCCCTTTTTTCAGGGGGTCTCAATCACCTCGTCCAAGTCGGCCCCCAAAAAATGATAATCCCGAGCGAATTCAGGGACGAGTGTGACAATTATTACAATTTTAAATTCCGAAAGGGGGATGTTATTGTCGTGGGCTACCCCCGATCTGGCACCACAATGACCCAGGAGATGGTCTGGTTGATGTTGAATAATTTCGACTTGAAGAAGGCGCTGGATACTTCCTTAATCGTGCGAGTCCCTCTTTTGGAGTAAGTTTTTATCTGGCAATCGATAAAATTCACCATTATCTTCTTAAGAGGAGGATTCACGCTTGCCATAACATTTGTCACCACTTAGTAGCCTTATTGTTTAACCAATCAATGCGAAATTTGGAATACGTCTTATTTTGTTTGCACGATCGATTTTTTTTATTGAAATTTTGAAAAAAAGTTAGTCTTTACATAGTCAAAAAAAATTTTTTAAGAAAATCTGAGTCGTACAAACGTAGAATAACGGAATAACAGTGATGATGTCATGCGAAATTCGTCGAATCCTGTGTTGTTCTCAGAGTAGAAGATTTCGGTTTTACTCTTTCATGAATAGTCCGGTCAAAATAGACAAAAATATAGTGGAAAGCTTGCAAAAATTCGCATAGAGCTGAAAATTGGTACAGATCTTAAGTAAACTATTACAAATAAAGTGTCAAAAGTCCCAACCGATCTCACATGTTCTAAAAATGTTATTCAATGTCAAAGGTCAAAAGTATCAATTTTTTTCATTTTTCTCGTAAGCGGTAAGTCTTATCATCAAAATGTTCAAACAAAAGTTGTAGATCTTGCAATTATCTATAAAAATTGTCTTTTTCATTTTTTTCGTACGAATCACCATTCCTGAGATATCAACAGACTACCTCACAGGTGGTGGGGATATGTGTTCATATTATGCACACGGCTTCTTTAGCTTTTGAAATTGTGATATCTCAGAAATGGTGACTCGTAGGAAAAAAAGTATAGAAACAATTTTTATAGACAATTGCAAGATCTACAACTTTTGTTTGAACATTTTCATGATAGGAGTTACCGTTTACAAGAAAAATTCAAAAAATCGATACTTTTGACTTTTGACATTGAATAACTTTTTTAGCACACGTGGGATCGGTTGGGACTTTTGACAATTTATTTGTGATAGTGTACTTAAGATCTGTACCAATTTTCAGCTCTATGCGAATTTTTGTAAATTGAAATGTCTATTTTGACCGGACTAGAAATAATTATTATAATACTTAAAATCTGATTGTCACAAACTGCAACTAAAAATTTGATCGTCTTTTTAGTTTATTACTTAAGAATATAAAACTTATTGCAATAATAGTTGTGCATAAAACAAGATAAAATAAAAATGTCGAAATCCAATTGTTATTCTAAACTTCAAGCAAAGACGTCTATACTCTTAATGGTTTTAATTATTAATTGCACAATCGTTATTGTGAACATTTTAGTTTATTAGTGCCGGTTTATAGAAAGCTCCATTAAATTTTAGTTCGTTGTTAACAACGTGTTAAATTTTAATTGAGTTTTTTATAAGCCTGCCCTTAATGTTTTAAAAAATTAGAATCGCCAGAATAAAAGTTATCAATAAATGTTTCGGCAATTCATTCATGGGAATACCCGGATTAAAATTCCGACTATTACCGCCAATAAGATTCACGGGAAAATAATTAGCAAAGCCGTAACACCACAGGGGATAACTTAAGCCCAAAACTGCAACGAAAGAATTTTTAAATTCTTTTCCGAATTGATAAACATTTATTAATTTTCTTGGAAGACAAATGAGAAGTAAAAAAAAGTTTCATGTTCTTGGCCATGTTTCGACACTTTGAGAAGTCAAAGAAAATCAATTTGTTTTTTGCAAATTTAATTTACTATTTAATTGATGCAAAATAAGTTAAACTAAGTTTATTATAATAAATAAACACTCCAAGTCTTATTGATTTTAGAATACCATTTCGAAATAATGAATAAAATTAAATATTATAAGTAGATAAATTTTTATTGTTTTCTGCATTTGTTTAAATTTTAGAAGAACCCACAAAAAGATCACTAAAAATGTTTCCCTCTTTAAAATTGAATTACCACTAATTTTTGTTAATTATAACTTCTTTATTTTAAGATTTTCGTAGTCAATCGTATCTTAATTAAGTATTTACTATTAAAATTAAAATGTCTTAATGCAATTGTATTTCAAATTTTAAACAAAGACGTTTCAAAAAATTGGAATAATCAGAATAAAAGTTATCAATGACGTTAAGGCAATTTATTCATGGAAATACCCGAATGAAATTCTGACCATTACTGCAAATAAGGTTCACAGGAAATCACAAACAAACTCTTACCGCAGGGGATAACTAAAGGCCAAAATTTCAAGGAAAGAATTTTCAAATTCTTCATAACATAAACATTTATTAATTTTCTTAGAAGACATATGAGAAATAAAAAAAATGTCATCTTCGTCGCCACATTTCGTCACTTTGAGAGGTCAAAAAAATGTATTTTTTTTTATTTAATTTATTATATTTTAGTTGATGCAAAAAAAAACAATGTTATAATACTATTTCCAATTCATGAATAAAATTAAATACTTATTATAAGTAGTATAGTTATTTATTATACAACACGATAAAATTAGATTTTATTTTTGAGAACGGTTTCAATTTTTGGAATTTTAAGATTACAACTTAATTTCGTACTCAATCTTGTATTAATTAAGTACTTACTATTAAAACAAAAATTGTAATCCAATTGTAATTAATTGTAATTGTAATTCAAATATCAAACGAAGACCTTTAAAAAAATTGGAATATTCAGAATAAAAGTTATCAATGATCGTTAGTTTTTAACAAGGAATTAAAATTTAATGGAATTTTCTATAAACCGGCACTAGTAAACCAAAATGTTCACAAAAACGATTGTGCAATTAATAATTAAAACCATTAAGAGTGTAGACATCTTTGCTTGAAGTTTAGAATAACAATTGGATTTCGACATTTTTATTTTATCTTGTTTTATGCACAACTATTATTGCAATAAGTTTTATATTCTTAAGAAATAAACTAAAAAGGCGATCAAATTTTTAGTTACAGTTTGTGACAATCAGATTTTAAGTATTATAATAATTATTTTGAATTGAAATAATTTTTGGACAATGGATATCAAAGTGATCGTTTCGCGATCGCATCACAATCCGCGAAATTTAATTTAATTTAAACAAAATGTTTTTTATTCGGCAGATTTTAATTGCACACTAAAACTTATTTTGCATCAACCAAATAATAAATTAAATTTGCAAACCAACTAACAACCTTCTCTCAAAGCGTCGAAACATCGCGTTGCGAAGAACTTAAAAATTGTATTATTTCACATTTGGGATAACCAACAATTTCCATCAAGAAATCCTTAAACATTTCAAAAGCCGATAAATGAAATGTGGAACTCGACTCAAAACTGGTTTATATCAGGGGTTGGTTGCGGTCAAGGGCGGTAGGCGTTCGTTTATGGACGCGTCATTTTCATTTTGGGTGACTGTACATAGTATAGGTTTAGGCTATAATACGTAGTGACATATATATTTTTTTAATTTTGTGTGTTCATACAGTATTTAAGTTTCTTTTTTACGTACTTAACCAAAGATTATTGCTGTTTCATATAATATATGTTACGTAATAAAAATGTAAGCATATTAAAAAATCTTAAGCATTTTGAGAATTATTTACTATTTTATTTCTGGATAATGTAACGAAATAACAAAATTAGAGCAGTTCAAGTTACCAAATGCACAACCCCTCTTTTCTTGCGTTATTGACTAGTTAAAGATTTCATTGTCATTCAGGATAAGGATAAATAAAATCAAATTTTAGCGTCTTGAATAATAATTTTTTTTTCAATTTTTTTAAAGGGCGAGGTCGCTTACGACGAAGGAGACCATCGCTGCGGTCAGTGCCACCAACCAGGGGGCCGAAAAATTGAGACAGTACCGGTCCTCTATTGACATTTTGAGGGCCAACCCTGGACGAAGGGTCATCAAGACCCACCTACATTTCAATTTTTTGCCCCCTGATTTGTTAAATTGTGGTTGTAAAGTGAGTTTTCCCAAAAATCTGGGCCAAATTAATCAAGATTTTAGATTATTTATGTTGCTCGAAATCCAAAAGACGTCGTTGTGTCTCTGTACCACTTACAACGCACCAGTCAGGGCCGCCAATACACGGGAGATGTTTCGACTTTTTTGAACTATTTCGTGTCGGACTTGACGCTTTTTGCCCCCTATTGGGCCCACCTGGGCCAGGGCTGGGAACGGCGCCACTCCCCAAACGTGCATTTTATTTTTTACGAGGATTTTATACAAAATCGCAGACATCACATTAAAACCATCGCGGATTTTATCAATCAGAAACTCACAACCGAACAAGTCGAGCTGCTGGAGGACACACTCGAGTTTTCGCATTTTAAGAAATACATGTCAAGAGGTGTTGATAGAGATATGAATACGAGGCAGGACGTCAATGATGATTTTATAAGGAAGGGGGAGATTGGCGGTTGGAGGGAATACTTCACTGAAGAGATGAATCAGAAAATGGACAAATGGGTCAAGGAAAATGTGGCCCGAATCGGAATCGAGTTTCCTCTAGAGTTTTAATTGCCGTTTTAATTGTAGATAATAAAGGGTTTTAATTACAAGTGAAAAAGCGTCTTTTTTCCCATTTATTTGCGAAAACAGTTGGTTTGGATGAAAGTTTGCAACTCGGTCGGGATTAGGTAACAGGAATATAAGTTTGGCCAAGTTGGATCAAATGTGTTTTTGGTGTTTCCCTCACATATTAAACAAAAGTCAGACAAGTGCTCACTCACATCGCTTATTTTCAAGTTTTTCGAACAACTTATAAACAATAGTCCGGTCAAATAAGCCTTCAAATCTTGATCTTGCATTTTGATCTAAATTACTGTGAAGTATAGGGTCGCTAAAAAGTATGGATACATCTTAACAGAGCACGTTGAAATTTGGGGTACAGTTAAATGCGTTTAAATCCTCTCATCTGAGATTTTTTCAATTTTCTAACGGCATTTGTTTTGGAAATACAAGGCTAACTTGTTTTTTTAAACGTCTTTGTTTGATATTTGAAATACAATTTTTGTTTTAATAGTAAATACTTAATTAAGACAAGATTGAGTACGAAAAGAAGTTGTAATCTTAAAATTCCAAAAATTGAAACCGCTCTCAAAAATAAAATCTAATTTTATCGTGTTGTATAATAAATAACTAAACTACTTATAATAAGTATTTAATTTTATTCATGAATTGGAAATAGTATTATGACATTGTTTTTTTTTTGTATCAACTAAAATATAATAAATTAAATAAAAAAAATACATTTTTTTGACCTCTCAAAGTGACGAAATGTGGCGACGAAGATGACATTTTTTTTATTTCTCATATGTCTTCTAAGAAAATTAATAAATGTTTATGTTATGAAGAATTAGAAAATTCTTTCCTTGAAATTTTGGCCTTTAGTGCCTTTAATGACACGATGGGTTAAAATTAATAATTTTTGAAAAGAGCATTTTTTTCTGAATTTAGTTATGTAACATATTCCCACCTTTAATTTTATTAAGAGACAAAAAATATTCAAAAATTTTAATCTGGATTTTTTGCAAAAGTAAAACTAAGTTAGCTTTGAAAATACTGTCATTAGCAATCTAACTCTTGTTTATTAGCCAAAAATTAAACTTGTGTGCAATAATTAGTGTAAAAATGGTACATTTAAGTGAAACTGAGAGTACAGAAATTCTCATGCTGGTTTGTTATGGCGACAGAAAGCCAAGAAGTCAATGGAAATCATTTTGAGCAACATCTTTTGTAGCATAAAAATCATGTATTTCGTGTTTTGCTTTTTTTATTAAGATGTGTTCTTCTTCAGTTAAAAGTGTTATTTTAACAATTATTATTAACTTTCACTTATTTTTTGGTCAAAGTTCAAGCGGCAAAGAGCTAGCGATTGATAAAGTCAACATTTCCAAGGGTAATAACATTTTACATATTTGAAAATTTTATTAGTTCGATAATTTTTTTAAAAGTTAAAATAAGGTTTGCATATGTTACACCATTGAATTCAGAAAAAAATGCTCTTTTTAAAAATATTAAATTTCACCCTTCTTGCTATTTAAAAAAAATCAAGTTAGCCTTGTATATTCAGAACAAAAGAAGATAGGAATTTGATAAACATCTAAAACGATAGAATTTATATAATTTTAAGCTTATACCAAATTTCATTAAGTTTTGATGAATAGTTTTTAAAATATTTAACTGTATCCATACTTTTTTGCGACTCTGTATAAAAACGTTAAGTCAAAGAATTTTTGTTTCAACTTGGGAGAAGGGGTTAAAAAACAAAAATAAAGTGTTTTTTAACATTATTCAAAATCGGTAAGGGCTAGAAAAAGAAGTTTTAAACAAAAATCGTAATTTGCTTTTTGATATTAGAGTGGTTAAATACAAAGGAATAATGTGTACAATTCTAAAAAATTATTATAAACACTTGTTTTATGTACAATTTTCTACAAAATGCGAATCCACAGGTCGCAGGTCGTTTTTGGGTTTGAAATTGCTCTTATTATGAAAAAGACGTTTTAGCGTGAAAAATTTACAAAATCCTAAAATTGTACAAATTGTGCGTTTACATCCTCGTATCTTCCTTCTAGATAAAGCTAGAAGCTTTATTTTTTTGTAAAAGATTCCTCAGTGAATACGAAATAGGAAACAGGAAATACGAATAATATAAAAAAATTATACTATTAAAATTTACAGAGTTAGCGCAGTTAAAAGTAAAGGGATGATAACTGATAAGTTAGTATGTACAACTTTAATAAAATCATAGTGAGTTGAAACGTTAATGAATTCTCAAGGTTTTTTAGTTACTAAGAAATGTAGGTATTAACTTTCATTTTTTGCAATAACAAAGTTGGTGCAATTTTTATTTTTAATTTTTTTGGTACAAATCCATCGCTGGACAGAAAAAACTGGGACATCCAAAATTCACGTATTATTTATCGAACTTTTAAATTGTTATTGAAGACAAAATTTGTCACGAATCTAAGACTAGCCGTTTGGAACTTTTTCAAATTAAAGAGATGCTAAATCAACTGTGCCATTTTAAATTTTTCTTGAAAATGTAGACAACATTAAAGAACTGAGCTTTAGTTTAATGTTTTTGGCAATATGTCATTACCCATTAGTATTTTACAATTTTTATTACCTTATTTATAAAAAGCTAAAACCCGAGTAAATTTGTCTTTTACAATAGTCATGCTTCTCCATAACTTTGTTATTCCAAAAATTAAACTTAATACATTAAAAAATCTTGCTTAAAAATTCAATAACGTTTCAACTCACTATGATTTCTTTAAATTTGTACATATCTTCTTATCAGTTATCACTAGTTTACAAGAAAATTTTTTTTTTACCATGAGATAATTTATACTGATTTTGTTTTTTTCTTACTCACTGATAACTAAAATATATGTCACATTTGTCTATCACGTCTAATTTTTTAATAATATGAGATCGAAAATATACACAATTAGAGCAAGCCTTGAAAGTGAAGCGTAACTTTAGTCACATCATATGCTGTGTAACACCAACATAAGACAACCGTAAGTAAACGGCTAAAATGTAAATAAACGGCTAAAATATGGCTAAGGTTCTGCAGGTACAGCTTGCTCTAATTGAGTTTATTTTCGATCTCATGTTACATTCACTAAAAATTTTGAATTTTTTTTTCTAGTGCCTAGTTTGGCATTCGTTGTTTCTGTGATAAACTAATTATTAAACATTGTATTTGCTTTAAAATATCGTCAAGTAACTGTAGATTAAGCCCAAACAACTTTTGTTTTGTTTGTGGTAAAATTATCATAATAAAACCTGGAAAACTTAAGCGATTAATTGGTAAACGTTTTTATCAAGATTTAAAGTCTTATGAAGAGAAATATACAAAGGTTTTTATCACTGCTGGTTAGAATAAGATACACTGACACTAATCAGTGTAAAAAAGAACAATTTGTCATTTTTAATTTTTCAAAAGTTTCGAATCAATCTTTTTTGTAGTGTCTTTGGCATTCGTTATTGACGTCATTAACAAATTGCTAAATATTTTATTTGCTTTAAAATATCATCAGCTGAATGTAAATTAGACCCAAACATTTTTTTTATGTTTGTGTTCAAATTATCAGGTCAGGTCAGGTCAGGTCAATGCAATGCAATTTAAATGACAACTTAATTTCGAATTAGATTACTCCTAAATTAAATTTAAATTCGCCTTTTATAAACCGTTCAAAATGCTTTATATAGAATGAGTGTGCATTTTATTTATATGAATATCTTTATAATTAAGTAATATTATGAATAGTATATGGAAAAAATAGGGAATGATACACTTTGAGAAAAACGAATTTCTTAGTTCCACATTTAGGTATGTTGTAGTAGTTTATAGATTCAGTTTTGACGAAATATTAGGTATGATTTTATGATGTGTTTAGCAGATAACATGAACTCAAAACTAATTTTCATTATCTGAAATAATAATCGAAGAATCTGTTCTTTGTCATCGGGGGTTTTCCAAAACAGTTGTAAATACTGATTTGCATCGCGTGTTTGCACCTTAGGTATTATCCCATTAAACCTGCCCCATTTATCACTGCCCCTTTGAGATACCTGGCAAATTATGGGTGGATTTCCCCCTAATCATATTGTTTGGCTTCAAAGTAAACCATATCAAACATTAATTTCACAAAGTATATACGCATTTACTTTATTTAATTTTTATTATAATTGATTGTTTTATTGCCACAAACTATAAAAGTTTACCACTATTAAATAAATAACAGTTACCCATATGTAAATTACTAAAATTATAATTTACTTATTCAATACTTGTATACATACTACAACATCAATATCAATAACTTTTTTCTACAAAAGACTGAAAAATCAGCATCGAATTGAATTTGTTCCCACTTTTTATTTATTTGCCTTTGCTGAAGTAAATGATTTATAACTTCGAAAACAGACAAGGGCCAGAAATCTGGTAAAGACTAAGAATATTTGGTTGCAGTCTATTTCAGAATTCAGGGGCAAATTCGAAATTTGCTCAGCGGTTATAGCACCCTTAAGCGATGAACATGGTGAATTTTTCCATCAAGATTTAAAATCTTATGAAGAGAGTTATTAAGGTTTTTGGGATAAAAATATGTTATTCGTTTACCACTAGTCTACATTAAGACAAATTGACCCTGTTATTACAAAAAAAGCAAGCTGTAAAATTTTTGATGTTGCAAAAATTGTCAAATACTTATACTTTATAATGAATATTTAAAAAAAAACTTGATGTCCTATTTTTTCCGACTTCAGTATCAGACTTAGGGTTAATTGTTTTCATCCATTGGTAAAAAACGTTGTAAACTGAGCTTCCCTCAGACTGTTAATTTTAATAACATAAAAAATTCAAGAGAATAATTTTATGTTTTTTTATACTTTACAATTTTTATTTAAAAATTTTTTCTCGCTGTTACCCGTTTTGAATAATCTTTAAAAAAGACTTTATTTGCGTTTTTAACCCCTTCTAGGAGAGTGAAACAAAAAATTCTTTCACGTTTTTATATAACTTAGGTCAAAAACATTTGGACTAGAACGCAGCTGCTTTCAATTAAACCATTATCTGTCCGTCCGCGGTAAACAAATAATTATCGCTCTGAATTCGCCTAACTCGCGTAATTAATTCCATGTCATTATGTCAAGGCCCCCAATTTGCATAATCCCCGTAAACTCAACCTACACAATACGAAAATTTTTCAAATAAAATATTTCGTCTAAAAAAATCGTTGTGGCGATAACACGACCCGATTAACCTCGCTTATAAACAACGCAAGATAATTGTCTTTATTTTGAAGCAATGATGTTGCGAGCTGTTGTGGTCATCCTCACACTTGTCCAAGTCGTGCAAAGTGAGCTGTTGTTCGAGCAAGGTTTCCTCAAGTTTGTGCGACATGGAAAACGCCAAACCTTCACCAACGTCGAACGCATTGACGAAAACCTGATCGGAAAAGAGCGCCATTTGGTGATAGTGCGGGCAAAATGGATGGAAGTGGTCCATGCCAAATCCGTGGCAAATGTGAGGAGCTTGCGGGAGCTTTTTATGGCCAAGTGTGGGATTGTGACCATCGAACCTGGGGCTTTCTTCAATCTGCCGAACTTGGCGGTGCTACATCTTGAAGATAACGCCATTCAGGAGGTGAAGAATGGGGTTTTTGGCGGTTTGAGTGTCCAGATCCTGACCTTACATCGCAATGAAATCAGGAGAATTGAAAGTGGGGCTTTCGACCAAATGCCCAACTTGTACAAAATCAAGCTGAATGCGAACCGACTCAAAACGTGGGACTCAAACTGGTTCAAAAACTCTCCACAGTTGACCGAATTGTTCGTCCGGAGGAACAAAATCAATTACTTGCCGCCTGAAGCGTTCAAGAATTTACAATCACCGGAGGTTAAAATCTACCTCAGTAAGAACAAACTGGGGGTACTTAACCCCGAAAGTTTCCACAATTTGGTGGCTTTGAGCCAGTTATACTTGGACAGGAACAACTTGACGTCAATTCCGGTTAATGCCTTTCGTGACTTGCAAAAAATCGATGTTTTGTATTTGGCCCGGAACAAAATTCAAGACGTAAACCCTGGTGCGTTACCAAAAATTGTCCAAATTGGAATTTTGGACCTGTCTAGCAATTTATTGACTTGTCTCGATTATGGTCTTGTTGTGAAAGCAAATGTCACAAATTTGGAGAAAAACGAAGGGGCATGTGAGTGCATAAAAAATTTGAGCGTTAGGTTGGAGCAGGAAACGAAGGAGCAGGAAGTACAGTTTGATGGAGACACGTGTCCAGACTTGGTGTGATAATTCAGTATTTTGTTGTGTTTTTTATTAATAAATAAAACAATCAATCAAACGCACACTTTTTGTTATTGCGGAAAATTCGATTTGGGAGCTTTTCGTTCGAAAGCTTCTCTCTCAAATCTTAATGTTCACGTTCTCCTTAAAACCACTTCTCCTTCCTACCTTTGTGATAAGCTATTATACAGGTATAATTTTCATAACGTAAACTTACGCCATACTCATGTTCTGTCTATGCCTCGTTTCCGAACTACACCTTTTTCAAGTGTAATTCAGAAATCATCACATGTAATTCAGTATAGTTAATTTAATTTCAGAAACCGTTAATTGTAATTCAGATTAGTCAACTGTATTTCAGAAAGTGTTAATTGTAATTCAGAAAAGTGAACTGAATTTCAGAAAATATCACATGTATTTCAGATTAGTCAATTAAATTTCAGAAACCGTTAATTGTAATTCAGATTAGTCAACTGTATTTCAGAAAGTGTTAATTGTAATTCAGAAACCATCACATGTAATTCAGATCCAGTAACTTACTTGCATGATACTATGTATACATAACCAAAAATATTTTATTTTCAAAATTAAATTACATAAACATTAACAAGAACAGCATAAATATTTAGCGCCCTAACATTGTTTCCAAAGGTAGGTATTTTAATAATTTAATATTTAAATGAAAATATTGAATTCTGAATTACAATTGACGAATTCTCAATTACAAATGACGTATTCTGAATTACAATTAACACTTTCTCCAATAAAAGTTACTAATCTGAATTACAGTTAACGTTTTCTGAAATTAAATTGATAAATTTGAATTACATGTGATGTTTTCTGAAATTCAGTTTACTATTCTGAATTACAATTAACACATTCTGAAATACAATTGACTAATCTGAATTACAATTAACGGTTTCTGAAATATATGTTACGGTTTCTGAATTACAATTGAAAAAGGTGTAGTTTGTTTACAAGATCTTTTACTTTTAATGCTGTCAAATTATATAATTCTGTTCCTTTTGCACTTAAATCAAAATCAGTAAGCAATTTTAAGAAACTTATTAAGGTACATTTACTACCATCAGTATAATGATTAATTTTCTAATTTTTTTTCCTACTTCTCATTATTGGTTTCTTTGTCTAATTGAACAATATCTTCAATTCTTCTTTGTATTTTCATTTTCATTATTTTACTTTTAACAGAATGTTTGTTTATTTTAGATATTAAGTTTATTTTAATTGCTTCTGCTATGGCTAAGTGGAGTAGCAGCAGCTAGACTTCGCCATAGCAGAATGCCAATATTATTTGTAATTAATTAATTAATTAATTAACAAAGGCATTTATTATTATTATTAAATTACTAAAATTATAATTTACTTATTCAATACTTGTATACATACTACAACAGGTATACATCAATATTAATAACTTTTTTCTACAAAAGACTGAAAAATCGGCATCGAATTGAATTTGCTCCCACTTTTTATTTATTTGCCTTTGCTGAAGTAAATGATTTATAAATTCGAAAACAGACAAGGGTCAGAAAGCAGGTAAAGACTAAGAATATTTGGTTGCAGTCTATTTCAGAATTCAGGGGCAAATTCGAAATTTGCTCAGCGGTTATAGCACCCTTAAGCGATGAACATGGTGAATTTTTCCATCAAGATTTAAAATCTTATGAAGAGAGTTATTAAGGTTTTTGGGATAAAAATATGTTATTCGTTTACCACTACACCTTTTTCAAGTGTAATTCAGAAATCATCACATGTAATTCAGTACAGTCAATTTAATTTCAGAAACCGTTAATTGTAATTCAGATTAGTCAACTGTATTTCAGAAAGTGTTAATTGTAATTCAGAAAAGTAAACTGAATTTCAGAAAATATCACATGTATTTCAGATTAGTCAATTTAATTTCAGAAAACGTTAATTGTAATTCAGATTAGTCAACTGTATTTCAGAAAGTGTTAATTGTAATTCAGAAACCATCACATGTAATTCAGATCCAGTAACTTACTTGCATGATACTATGTATACATTACCAAAAATATTTTATTTTCAAAATTAAATTACATAAACATTAACAAGAACAGCATAAATATTTAGCGCCCTAACATTGTTTCCAAAGGTAGATATTTTAATAATTTAATGTTTAAATGAAAATATTGAATTCTGAATTACAATTGACGAATTCTCAAATACAAATGACGTATTCTGAATTACAATTAACGCTTTCTCAAATAAAAGTTACTAATCTGAATTACAGTTAATGTTTTCTGAAATTAAATTGAGTAATCTGAATTACATGTGATGTTTTCTGAAATTCAGTTTACTATTCTGAATTACAATTAACACATTCTGAAATACAATTGACTAATCTGAATTACAATTAACGGTTTCTGAATTACAATTGAAAAAGGTGTAGTCTACATTAAGACAAATTGACCCTGTTATTACAAAAAAAAAGCTGTAAAATTTTTGATGTTGCAAAAATTGGCAAATAGGTACTTATACTTTATAATGAATATTTAAAAAACTTGACGTTCTATTTTTTTTGACTTCAGTATCAGACTTAGGGTTAATTGTTTTCATCCATTGGTAAAAAACGTTATAAACTGAGCTGCCCTCAGACTGTTAATTTTAATAACATAAAAAAGTCAAGAGAATATTTTTATGTTTTTATATGCTTTACAATTTTTATTTAAAATTTTTTTCTCGCTGTTACCCGTTTTGAATAATCTTTAAAAAACACTTTATTTGCGAAGGGGCATGTGAGTGCATAAAAAATTTGAGCGTTAGGTTGGAGCAGGAAACGAAGGAGCAGGAAGTACAGTACGTGTCCAGACTTGGTGTAATAATTCAGTATTTTGTTGTGTTTTTTATTAATAAATAAAACAATCAATCAAACGCACACTTTTTGTCATTGCGGAAAATCCGATTTGGGAGCTTTTCGTTCGAAAGCTTCTCTCTCAAATTTCCCAAACAATCGCACTCCATTTCAAAAATCCCGGTAACGTTCAGTTTTTTCGCAGTCGCGACCACTTTATACGGGACACACTCTAGGAAATTGCCACTCAAGTCCAATTCCAGAATTTCGTTCAAATTCCTGAACGCGTCTTCGTCAATTTCCGTGATTTCGTTCCAGGCCAGTTCAAGTTTGTTCAATTCGGTGAAATGTGAGAAGAAACTTTCCTCAATTTTCTCGATCAAGTTTCTGTTTAGTGACAATTCATCTAGAGAGTCCAAACCGTGAAAAGCCTGCGGATGGATCATTCGAATCCGGTTGTGGCTCAAATAAAGCTTCAAGTCCACTAATTCATGTCTTTCGACTTTGTGACTGCTTTTAAGATTTGCGAAAGCTCGTGCCGGAATTTCCCGGATGTGGTTCTTCCGGAAGAAAACTTGTGTCAATTTCGGGGTGTTGGAAAACCAGTTAATGTCCCAACTTGACAAGGAATTGTTGTTCAATTTGATGATCTCCAACTGGGGCATATTATCGAAAGCTCCACTCCGGATGGTCCGGATTCGGTTCCGGTGAAGCCACAATTCACGCACTGGCAAATAACTAAACACTCCCTCTTCAATAGTCCTCAAGTTATTATCCTGGAGGTGAATCAAGTCGATTTTGGGCAAATTCTGGAACGCCCCCGGAGCCAAAAGCTCAACCCCGCATTGTTTCAGTCTCAAAGCTTTCAAGTCGGGCAAACTCTTGACTGCACCTTTGTACAAAAACAGTTTCGAGGTTTCGATCTTGAGGTCCACAGCTGAGGCAAAACGGTGCTGGTCGAGGCTTTCCAAAGCTCGGAAAATCTGCTTCTTCATCGGAGCTTCAGCAGAGTTCCGCGAGAAAATTTTCGCCGATTGGAAGATGTATCTTCGGGTTTGCACCACTTGGATTATCACGACCAAGATGAGAAAAATTGACACGCCGTTCATTGTGAAGTTTTAACAATGACTGACTAAATGACATAATTAATTGGAGTAATTAAGTGTTTTCACACGGAATACCAGGAAGGGGCCATTCTGTTTGGGGTAATTGCTTTGGCATTGACACAGTTTGGGTTAATTGATTCGATTTGTTTGAGAAATACGGCGCAGGAAGGAGTAATTATTACAACAATGAAACAAATTAAAAGAACATAAAAAATACAAAAGTACAAGTATGTACTTTACTTACGGTTAAAATTAAAACATGTTAATATTAAACTCGTTATACACTAAAAACACTTACTTAATAAAAGACAAGAATAAAAAAGTTATTTAAAAAAATTAAATATCATAGTTCTTTCTAGTTAAGGGGCCAGTCCTAAGATTCGGAGATAGGGCAAAAGCAATATAAAAGTTTATAAGAGATTACTCACAAACGCTTTAAAATTTTTGAATGCATCTACGTTACTAAAGTCGCCTATAGGCGCATAAATCAAAAAAATATTTATTAATAATTTTTTTTCATTTTTTTGTTAAACAAAATATTTTTTAACTTTTTAAGCCTATAGATTACAACAGTTTGTTTTCGGAAATCCATAAAAAAATATTAATTTAATTTTTGTCAAATAGTTTAAAAGTTATCTCTAATAAACTTTTGAAATTTTAACGCGAGCAGTAGCTATCTTTTACTACCCAGCTAGCAGGTAGCGGCCTGCACCCTTGAGAAAATATGCAAATTTTTGGTAATAACGTAAATCAAGTGTCATAGCCAGATTCTAGTAAAAATAAACGTATGTTGGAATAAAAGTAACATTTGCTGCAATAGTTTCGAATAATCACAATTGAAATGTTCGGATGGCTTTTCTTCATAATTTTCAGTGGCTGAAATTTTTTAGGGAAGTTGTCACTTCACACATTTATTTAATAAAATTACAATAATTACAACTGGTCACAATCTTATCAATTACAAATATTATAATTAGCATTTTTTAAGTGATTTATTTATTACAATTACACTTACTTCTCTGTTACAATAATTTTGCAATTACACATTCTTTCTTATTTTTATTAAGTTAATTAACGAGGACGAGATTTGGAAAGATGATTGAGGTCCTATGTATGATCGACTGTGCTTTAATTTTTACCCGTCAGAGTAATTCTGAAATAAATAATACCGAAAGCCGAAAATTTCAATTCCATGTTGGCTAAGTTTATTGTTAAATTTTTTCCCAATGCTTTCTCAATGGAGAGGTTATCCAACAAATAAATACTATGTTTTCCCGCTGCACTGTATTCTAATTGCAAATGAAATTATGTATTTAGAACAAGTTTACAAAACAAATTGATAATGGTGGAATTAGGGTAGTACATGAAAAAATTGTAAAAAAAGTACACAGTGTTTATTATAAAAGTAGTCTCTTAATTGCAAAGAAAATTATTTAAAACAAGTTTATATCCAAAAAATGGTAGGTAATGGTGAAATTGAAGTATTACACAAAAAATTGAAAACACAAAATCAAAATAATATATAAGTAAAATAAACACGCAAATTATGGGCACACTGAATATGACTGTCCTAAAATTAATGAATGTTAATTTTGAAAAAAAATATATATATTAGCTGTTTCAAAACTATAAAAACGCCAACGTAGCAGTTTCTCTCAAAATTAGCTGTTATAAATTATTCATGCACTTCCGAAAAGTAATAGCTAATGTAATTTATACTTTCAATGAGAGATCTAATCATTGGTAACTATTTTCTAATTTTATCAATCTTATTTTAAAAAAATAATTCTGTAAAATGCGACTTTGGCGTTTTTATAATTTTGAAACAGATTATACTATTCACAAAACAAATTAATAAATTGCATGAAAAAATATTGGAGCAGCGTAGTTCTAGGGAGAAGAGCGTAATTTCGTACATCATTTCTTGTAAATTCTTCAATTCTAATAAGTTCGCTGGGATCATCGAAAATAAAATTCAAAATCAATTGCACAACTTTAATTGCAGAAGACTTTCCTTTTTTTAACTTTTTTTTTTTTGTAAGTTTTCGCGTTTTCTCTATATTATAATTTTCCATTATCAGGCACTGATGATGAGACAGTTGTCTTGAAAACGCTTTGTCACTTTTACGTAAATCTGGAGGACTGACTTTGTATTTTATTGCCCCCTTTCATCATTCGTCAATTTTTGTAATACTCCACATTTTACTCAAAGTAGACCCTCATTATGATCACAATTGTGATTTTATGATAGCTGTCAATCACTTTCCAAGTTGCGCTGTACCATTTTATTTTTCAATACGTTTACCAAGTTTTTGCTCCACGTCATACCAGAGTTGGGCCGAGTCTCGAATTTACCGTTAGCTTTTAGGGTATGGGCCCTTAATGTAGATTAGTAGTAAAGGAAATAAAGGAATAACATATTTTTATCCCAAAAACCTTAATAACTCTCTTCCTAAGACTTTAAATCTTTATGGAAACATTCACTATGTTTTCAAAATATTTTTCAAAACTTTTAGAGATTATATTAAAAAAACTAGACGTGATAGACAAATGTGACATATATTTTAGTTATCAGTGATGAGTAAGAAGAAAACAAAATCAGTATAAATTATCTCTTGGTAAAAGAAAAATTTTTTTTTGTAAACTAGTGTTACTATTGTCCTAATTTGATAACATACAGGTTGTTCCGTCTAATCTCCACATTAGAAGTATTGAAAGTTCTAATAAAGATATTTATCTGAGAGTTGGTACTCAGGCATAATCCGTTGAGTTATGCTCAATGAAAATATTTTCAAGGTGGCAGCACTTTCGGTTATACCGGAAGTCGCTATTAACTTTCTTGTTTTAAATGGAAAGCTATATTTTTCACTGCGTTTTTGGATTAGTTGAGTTATTTTAAGGGAGTTTTTATTAGCTTTCCCTATACCTAAGTTTAACCGTTTTCGAGATATTTAAGATTTTTGAAAATTTTTGAATTTGCACCTGTCCCTTAAAAAATCGGTAACTCGCTTAGTTTTAGAGATTTCGAAATCATGTTTGGAGAATTGAAAGAGAAAGCCTATATCTGTTGTTCAGTGTGATCAAAATTGGAATTGAAGTTAATAAACCCAAAAATTTTAAGGTTAAGTTTGGACAACTCCAAGTACTCAAAACTTAATTTTTTCAAATGGGATGTCCCAATTTTTATTCAACTAGATGGAGGAGAATTTTTTTCTGCATCAATCTGTATTAGCATTCCCTATACTTATCTGTGATAATTTTCAAGTTATGTTGGTTTTTTTGTTATTGTATGAAATTTCTTACTAACCACAGCTATTTTTGCATAGTTTGCCATAAAAACATTTCTGATTAAACTTAAACGACAAACTCTGTTCATTGTGTTATCAGACTGTGAAAACAAAATAAATTCATTGGGTGTTGGTTTGAAAAACTTTAATTTCTCACCTTTTTTCATTCCTTTCCATGGCAACCTATGAGAAAGACCTATGGCTAATGAATTTCTCAATTCCAACAAAAAAGTATTGTAACTTGAAAACCATTAAACATAAGTATAGGGAATGTTAACACAGATCGAAGCAGAATTAAATTCTCTACCATCTAGTGAAATAAAACTTTTGTTATTTCATTTGAAAAAAATGAGTTATGGGTGCTTAAAGTTTTGCAAACTTAATTTTAAAAATTTGGAGTTTGTTATTCTTTTTTAGAAATTTGAAAACACCAAAGGAAAGATCTAGGCTTCCTCTTTCAAATGAACTCAAAAATATTTCCAAATTTTTAAAAATGGCAGAGTTATCGATTTTTGAACTGGAAGGTGCAAATCCAAAAAAAATTTAGAAACCATAAATATTTCGTAAACGGCTAAATTTAGGTATAGGAACAGCTTATGAAAACTACCTTAAAATAACTCTAGTAATTCAAAAACGCATTAAAAAATATAGCATTCTATTTAAAATAAGGAAGTTGATAGCGACTGCTATCTTGAGAATATTTTCATTGAGCAGGACCTAAAAGATTATGGTTGTACACAAATTTTCAGATAACTATGATTATTAGAACTCCCAATACTTCTAATGTGGGGTTTAGACAAAACAGTCCGTAGAGAACTTAGTTTAAGATGAGCTAGGGTAGGTGTTAATTATTTTGTTTATAATTTGATAAACAGTTCTTTCCGTTGATCTGCCATTAATGTAGCCATTTTGTATGTTAGAAAGTACATTTCTTAAAAAATTGACTAATCTTTTTGCTATTATGTTCTCAAATATTTTGGAAATACTTATTAATTCAGAATGAATATTAGATATTAATTTATAATTTCGATAAAGTTCTTTTTTGTTTTGTCATGAATTCTGTATGCCTGGCGTTATCCAGTAGTTTTTCTTTTGGTTTTGAAAAATGTTAAAAGTTTTTCGAGAAGTATTTATTATTGTTTTTTTTTTAAATTTTTTTCTTAAAAATTGAGTTTTTTTACCTGTGCAGTATAGAGGTTCATCGGAGAGGTCGCCACAGTCGTCGTCTCCATCGCAGTAGGCGTTGAGTTTGACGCACCTGCCGTTCCGGCACGGAAACTCACTGATCCTGCAGGCGGGTCCTGGCATGGCCTCCTGCAGGAGCCCCAGCAGGAAAAGGGCTGATCCCAACCAGAGCCACATTCTGTAAATCGGATTCGATTAAGTCATTTGCATTTTGTACAAGCTTACTTTTAATAAGGGCTAATTGTGCCCTGCCCGGCTTAGATTCGATTTATTGGCCGGATTAGGTCGAATTTATTGTGTTAGTGGTCGAGTTTGTAGCGAAAAAATTTCAGGCGGGTTGTGTGGTGCAACTGACGTGTGCTGAAACATCGCTTTGAAGTCATGTGCTAATTAGTGCGGGGTTTTTCGGCCGTTTTAGGTAAGGCTTTTGAAGTCGTCTTGGGTTAATCTTTGAGTTTGAGCGAGCGAGTCTGGCATCGAGTGTTGACGTTTTAATTAATTTTTTGCGACGTGGCGGCGTCTCGCCGGAGCAATCCGGGTAAGTAAAGGTGTTTCCGGGTAATTTGAGCAATGACGAAACCGGAGGGAAATGCTCGAAATACAGATATAATTCGCGTTTATAAATCTTGGCACGTAAAAAATCTCAAGTGGCCAATTCGTTTTAAGAAGATAAAGCAATTACAATTTTTCAAAACGTCGGGAACGAAATTAAACAAGGAACGTGCTGTGCCATGCCGAATTACTCATGTCTGAGGACGTACAAAGCGGCCGACCGACTCGCCAAGATCAACTTGTCGACGAACAAATGCTGAAATATCGATTATGGAGCTTTTAAAATTGACACCGCCAATGATGGATGGAACACTCAAAAGCGAGATTTTTCAAAATCGCTGCTTTCAACACGCAAATCCCACCCTACCCCAATCGAATTTATATTCATCAGTAAAGTCCCGATTTTTTTTTTTTTCTTAAAATCAAGGCCGAAACTTGGTAACTAGGCATAAATTAACTATAGACAAGCTTCAATTTGGCGCCTTTGCCCTTGAGTAGATTTTCTTAATGCAATATTATCCCCTGTGGAAAAATTTTGAAAAAATTTATATGAGCAGAGGAAAATATTAGCTATACCAAACATTGATTTCTGAACCCGAGTAAATTTTGCTTCATTCCCTGTTTACATCCCTCTTGTGGATGTAATTTTCAAAAATCCTAAAACACATTTTCTTTATTTTTAACCGTCCAAATGCCAATGTTCTTGGATATGACTTCAAAAATGCAGGAGTTTTGCGTTGAATTCTTTTGGGGGTGGAATTTCTAAAAATCCTGAAATATACGCCTCTTCCTTTTTAAGCGAATGTCTAAGATATCAATTGATAATTTCAACAATAAAGAATTTTTTATATGTATAACTTCAACAATGAAGGATTTTTTGTTTAACCCCCTTGGAGTGGAGTTTTCAACAAACCTGAAACACGCGTTTTTTATATTTAGACGAATGCCCAAATACCAATTCTCTTGGGTATAACTTCGAAAATGATATATTTTTATATTCAACCCTCCTGGGGGTGGAAATTTCACAATCCAGAAACACGTCTTTTTTTATTTTTAACCGAAAGATCAAATACCATTTTTCATTAATATAGTTTCAAAAATGACGATTTTTTATGTTTAACCCTCTTTGGGGGAGGAATTTCTAAAAATAATAAAATACCTGTTTCTTTATTTTTCACCGAATGCCCAAATACCAATTTTTATAAATATAAGTTCAAAAATTACGGATTTTTATATTTAACCCCCTTAGGGGTGGAAATTCCAAATGTTCTTAAACACACGTTTTTCATCTTTAGCCGAAAGCTCAAGTACCATTTGCATGGATACAAATTAAAAATTACGGATTTTTATACAAATTCTAACCCGTGTTCAACCCCCTTGGGGTTGGGATTTCCAACTAAAACACGAGTTTCTTCACTTTTCACTGAAAGCCCAAATACCAGCTTCAATTAATGTAAATTCAAAAGTTACGAATATTTATACAAATTTTATTACGCCATTTAACCCTCTTAGGGGTTGATTTTTCGAAAATCCGGAAACATGTGTTTTTTTATTTTTAACCAAAAGCCCAAATACTAATTTTCAAGGATGTAAGTTCAATGTAACTTTAAAAATGACAGATTTTCTAAACTTTTATTCTAAATTCAACTCTCCAGTTAACTCCTTTAGGGGTTGATTTTCCAAAAATCCTGAAACACGTCTTTCTTTATTTTTAACCGAAAGCCCAGATCCTAATTTTCAAATATATAACTTAAAAAATTACGGATTTTTTATTCAAATTTTAACATTCTATTTAACCCTCTTAGGGGGTGATTTTCGAAAAATCCTTTCTTAGTTCACCCCTAAGTTACAAAAGCTATCTACTATCTAAAAAATTTCAAGTTTCTATCCTTAGCCGTCTAGGCTGTGCGTTGATTGGTCAGTCAGGCCAAGCAATTTTATATACAGTGCTTTCATTTCAAAAGGAGCCAGTCTCAATAACTTTTAACATTGAGCAAATCTATTTTTAAGCAAAAACAGGTCGATCAGGATCGCGAGGGGGAAGTTCAAAACCAACATTAGTTACATTTTAGGTTTCATCCCTTAATCGCTAGTTACCCCTACTTTAAAATTTTAAATGGTACCCCCTACTTTTTCAAACATTTTCGGAAAGAGAAAAAATTTGCATATCTAACTGTCAAAGATAAAAAATTTTTTGTTGATTTGTTTTTTAGGTAAGAGTGGATGTATTTTTGAAATTTTTAATAATAGTAGCCTTTGACATGAAGCCCATTTAATTTAAATAAAAAAATTGTCGATTATAGATGCGATGAGAAATTTAATACTAACATTACTTACATTTTAGGTTTCATTCCCTAGTCGCTAGCCACCCCTACTTTAAAATTTTAAATAGCACCCCTTATTTTTTTAAACATTTTCGGAAATGGAACAAATGAGTGTTTCTAACTGTCAAAAAAAAATTTTTTATTGATTCGTTTTTAGTTAGGGGCGGTTTTATTTTTGAAATTTAGAGTCCTAGTAGCCTTTGATTTGAAGCCAATTTAATTTAAATAAGAAATTTATCAATAAGAGGTACAATGAAATAGTTTAAATTCAAGATAAAGTACATTTTACATTTTATCCCCAAATTTCAAATCATCCTTACTTTAGAATTTAAAATAGCACCTCCAACTTTTTAAATATTTTTGGAAAGGGGATAAAAAGCTTATCTAACTGTAAAAGCAGAATTTTTTTTTCAATTCGTTTTTGAATTGAAAACCAACAAAATGTTTCAATATGTTGGGAGTGCTATTACAAATTTTAAAGTAATGGTGGTTAGCGACTAAGGGATGGAACTTAAAACGTATTTTATGTTGGTTTAGAGCTCTCCCAGTGCAATCCAAAACAACAAACCTACTTTTTATTTAAATAAAATTGGCTTAAAATCAAAAACCACTATAACTAAAAATTTTAAATATGAAACCACCCCTAACTAAAAAACGAATAGAAAAATATTTTTTTGATAGTTTGTTTAGATAATTTGTTCCCTTTCCGAAAATGTTCCAAAAAGTAGGAGGTGCCATTTAAAATTTTAAATTAGGGGTGGCTAGCGACTAAGGGATGAAATCTAAAATGTAACTAATGTTGGATTTAAACTCTCTCATTGCATCTCTAATCGACAAATTTTTTATTTAAATTAAATTGGCCTCCAATCAAAGGCTACTAGGATTAAAAATTTCAAAAATAAAACCACCCTTAACTAAGAAACGAATAGACAAAAAATTTTTTTTTCTTGACAGTTCGATCCGCAAATTTTTTCCCTTTCCGAAAATGTTTGAAAAAGTGGGGGGTGCCAATTAAAATTTTAAAGTAGGGGTAGCTAGCAATTAAGGGATGAAACCTAAAATGTAACAAATGTTAGTTTTGAACTTCCCCCTCGCGATCCTAGTCGACCTGTTTTTGCTTGAAAACAGATTTGCTCAATGTCAAAAGTTATTGAGACTGGCTCCTTTTGAAATGAAAGCCCTGTATATAGATTTTTTGAGATGAGAGAAAAACATCGTTTTACTCAAAACTTTTTCGGTCCGTTGCCTACGCAGTGAATAATCGAATTTTGAAGCCCCGGTTGCCTTTGATGTGAAAAATCCAGTTTTCCTCTTTATTGTCCCATTTATATTCAATTTATTTCCAAATATGTACAGTTGGAAATCATTATGTCGTTTGTCTCTTTGCACAAACATAATAACGTAAACAAACAATCGTCTTAGATTTGCAGTGCTGCCACCCTATTCATTATACAAACCGTCGCCAAGCAACCGCCACACTCAACCGCCGCCACCTTTGATCCCGCTCCGGTGGTGTATTTTTATTAAAACAATCGCTTGTTTATTGGAAAGAATGATTTAGTTTGCCTTAAAATTTGTTAATTTCGAGCGAAGGCATAGATCAACGAATCCGCTAATTGACCAGCCGACGGCGAACAAATGTGGCCAACGTGAAAATATTTTATGGGCAGTGTTACCAACCGACACGCAAACAACTCCGCACTCGGTTTTATTGTTGTCGGTATTTATATTCAAGTTGAATTGCATTTTTGCGGCCAAGATAACAATTTTGCTTCGATAGTGTATGGTTTAATTACACAACGGGCGTCACTCCAATATTTGAATCAACATTAATTTATTATTAACGTTCGAAACGTCAATAAAATGCGATCTGATAAATTTATTATTGTGCCCTGCCGTAATTATGATATTGATGTAATTGGAGTCTGATAAATAACGGCCGGATTTTAGGTCGCCAAAACCATTGGTTCACTCTTTAATTTAGGTATTTTAAAAAGGTTAAGGTCCGAAACATTAATACAATGTGTTCAAAAATGGTTGTTTATCAAGTTGACTATGGAATTCAAATTCAATGTGCCGCCTCGTTCAAATGACTATTGTAGTTTCTCTGTCAAATCTTTGAATTAGCTTTTTACTCACTTTTTGATTTTTTCAGCAAAGTTGTTCCAAGTGTAGGGTTTCTCTTGATCTATGTTTTATATTTCTGTGATTTTTGTTGTTGTGTGTTCTTTCCTTATGGATTCTAAACCTTTTGCATTATTTTAGCGGATCTGTCACTTTGACAGCATTTATAATTTGAATTAAGCGGCACGTTACGTTCAAATTTCATAAGTGACTTGATGAACAACTATTTTTGAACACATTGTATAACAAAGCGTTCTTTTATAAAATTATAATATTATAATAAATGTGGCTCGATGTAAAATAGCTATTTACAAAACTGTAGTTTCGTCTTCCAGTTAAGCTATACTCTGTGTAACTTCTGATTATACCATTTCCTGACAATTTTTTTGTAACTATAGTTTTTGTACATACTGTCTTAAACCTAATATAGGTGACGTGGATTTATTTTACGAGTAAATAAACAGTCTTTATCGTCGTGTATGCTACAACATTATTTTCTATAGCAGGACTTAGTTTTATTTAGTTCAAGAGAAACAAGTTATTACCCTTCAAATTAATATGTATATGTATATGTAATATAAATAAATTTCAAATATTCTATTTACCCTTGCGGTTAAAAAGCTATTTTATGTGCTCAAAAAAGTTGATAAAGAAATAATTTGGTTTTTTATTTGGGCAAAGTTTTGCTGAGGCAACTTAATTTAACCCAGTACAAAACATGATCAAATACAGTATACAAGAAACATAAAAATAGTAATAAGAAAAAATTTAATGCAATATACGAAAAATGAAAATAGACAAAAACAAGAAAAAAAAAGGAAAGTGAGGAAAAAAGAACAACAAATTTTAGATGATAAATTTATTAAGTGATTGTTTTATGTGTTGAATGCCTACTTAACTTTAAGTTCTCTGCCATAACTGCTTAGATAAAGGATACTTTAAGCTAAGCAAAGGGTCGTTGAAACATAACTGAATGAACATGAGGTAAAAACAATAAACTAGTAAATCTTAAGGTTGAGTCATGGATATTAAATCTATACAGAGTGAGTTTAAAGTAACGTATAAAATTCGTAATTCTTTTATTTTTCAAAAATAAAAAAACGCAAAAACAGGTAACTTGGCATTTTAATTGAACTCAAATTTGACGTAACTGGATCAGTCATGGCGGCCAATATGGCGGCGTCATGACGTCATCAGATTTTTTTTTAATGGGACAATACAATTTTTTTTGTATAATTGCAAGCTCTACTAATTAGTATATATAAATTGGCCTTTACAACTGTGCTACTTATTTTGAATGTGGGCGAACCGAACGCTGAAAAAAAATTTGAAATTTTTATAAAAAAAATATATTTTTATAATTTTTTTTAAATAAAATAAAAAAGCACAAACAGGTAACTTAGTATTTTAAGGAAGCTCAATTCTGACCTATCTGGATCAGCATAGCGTCTAATTCATATGAATTTTATACCTTATTTTAGTCAAACGAAAATTTTAAATTTGATTTTCGCATTTGCTTTTTCTACATTCAAAATAAGTAGCACAATTGTAAAGGCCTACTAATAAATTACTTTTAATTATAAAAGAAAAATCATATAATTCCATTTAAAAAATTCTGTGATGACGTCATGGCGCCGCCATATTGGCCGCCATGACTGGTCCAGTTGCGTCAAATTTGAACTCAGTTAAAATACTAAATTATGTGTTTTTGTATTTTTTTAATTTTTGAAAAATAAAAGAAATATGAATTTTATACTTCACTTTACAATGATGATTTCAAAATTTTTTTTTACATATTTGGTTCATCCATATTCAAAATACAGGGTGTTTACGGTCTTGGAGTTGAAACTTTAAGAAAATGATTTGCACGATATAAGAACAGTAATGCCGTAGATAAAACGAAAACTTACGTTGTAAAGGAAAAACATTTATTTTACACAATTTGTTTGGGAACTGCTGTCAAAGTAAATGTTCGAAGTTGGCTCCATTGCATTGAAGACAAAGTCGGACGCGTCTTAGTAACGAGCGACAAGCTTTTTTTTCATTTCCGTGGAAACAATCTGCTTATTTGTTATAACAATGAAATTTTGTTTCATTATATAAGTACACCAAAATAATTCCAGTGACCATCAAACTTTGGTCCTATATTTAAAAATTAAATAACATTGATATAAATGACAATTTCCCGAGTTTTCTTTTTCGGTTACACTATTTCTGCACTATTTTATTACCAGTTAAAGTTTCGACTCGTAGACCGTAAACACCCTATATGTAGCCCAGTTGTAAAGGCCTATTATAGGGCTCCTAATTATACAAGAAAAATGATACAATTCTATTTAAAAAATTCTGTGATGACGTCATAGTGCCGCCATATTGGCCGCCATGATTGATCCAGTCAGGTCAGATTTGAGGTCAATTAAAATGCTGAGTAACCTGTTTTTGCATTATTTTTGAAAAATAAAAGAATTACGAATTTTATGCGTTACTTTAAACTCACTCTGTATAATAATTTTTTTCGAATGTATGTTGGTTTTGAAGATATGAGATTGTGTGAACAAAAAAAAATAGTTGAAAGCGTTGTACAATTGAAATCAACCAAGTTCGACATCAGTTTAGAAGAAATGTGTCAATATTTTGTATTTTTTGGAGTCTGATGTACCCTGTGACCTTGTCAAGACATCTAAAAAAATAAATAAAAAATTAGAAAATGTTAAGAAATTATCTACAAGGGGACACCTTTTAATGAACTTTTGAAAGTTGCATCAGGCGTTCCTCAAATCAAAGATTTTGTCCAGAAAGATTTTTTAAGTTACTTCTTACTCTTTTTGAACAAAACAAGATATATTAACATTTAGAGGCGTTCAGTTTTAAATTATGGTTTGATGAGTAAATTTCTCTATGTTATGTAGATCACTATTAGATTTGAAGTATAAATAAGGAATAGTAAGGGTCCTAAAACGGAACCTTGCTTAAAAGGGAGCTTTTTTGTTGTCCTCCTGTTCTGAACACAACCTTGAAGTCAAAAATTCTGTTTCCAATTATACATTGTTCAAACCTTTTGAGCGTTCATTGTCTGGGGCATTGCTGGCAGTCGTAACCTGTTCCTAAACCTTGGAGATTTACGATTCTTCTGTGTTAATATCGGGCGAGTTTTCCGTTTTGTGCGCTGCCACTGACACTGTTTTAATTTACGATTGAAAAACGCTCTTTGAAAATAATTTTCGCATTCAAACGTTATTAAAGCCAAGTCCATTGTCTTAACACGTTTCGAACCAACAATAGTGGGGTGTTTGAACTGATTTATGTCCCGTGGCCTTCCTGCAATCTCCTCTAATCCAAAATCAATAGCTCTTTTCACAAATCTAATGTTAGACAAACACGAAAACCGAAAAAAGGCTCACGAAGCTTTATCTCCGACGACTCGCCAAACTAATATTTATGTACTTTGTTTATAATCTAGTGTCAGCTATCGGATATGGTTGTCTGATCGTTTTTGCGTTGTTTGCCCGACTATATTTTTACTCGGCTGGCAGTTTTCACTTTTAAAAGCTTCAATGTGGCTGGGCGACAAGATGAATGGCCGGCTTTTCCAAATCGACACGATGTCGTTTAAATCATAGATAGAATCAGGGCTTGGTGTCCACTTTTCACAGAACGAAGCGAAAAAGTTGGTGGATGCGCCGGTTGCATACGATAAATAAACACCGAATCAGGGTTGCCAGGTCTAGGGATTTATCCCGAATCTAGGGATTTTTGAATGCTGAGGGACAATGGGATTTTTTCAGTTTTTTTGGCATAATCCAGGGATTTTTGGGTGTTTTTGTGTTCAAAATCACAAATTAGAGAACATTTTAATAATTCACATATTTTTAACAAACTTATCACAGGAAGGGAATTATGAAGATTACTTATTACCTTCTGACCTACTGGAATATGTATTTTTAGAGGGAATTACCAAAATTTAATTATCACAAGTAGACCTCAGAAGTATATACAGGGTGTTTCAAGTTTTAGGTCCAGTCAAAAAATAAATACTTCTAGTATTCCAAAATAAAAAATATATGTCGCAAACGATAGAGTTTCTAACACGCTTCAATTTGATGCTTTGCTGATATCCCAAATTTTCATGATATAAGCGTAAAACGCAAAAAACTACATTAAAAATTTTTTTTTTTTTCAAATTATTCCAATAATTTTTTTATAATAAAATTCCTCCTATTTTTTAAGTAAGACTTCCGAAACTGAAACAGTAAAAAACCCAAGGCGTATTGAGCAATTGAAATTTAAATTTGCAAAAAAAGGGTATTTTTTAATTGACAAGTAAAATTTTAGTCTGACAGTTAATGACGTTTCAATTTTTTGTGAATCAAGCAAAGACACGAGCTCTGTTTTTTCAAAGGTGACTAAGATAAAACATTTACTTGATCTCTTGCAAATTGGAATTTCAATTGCTCAATACGCCTTGGGTTTTTTACTGTTTCAGTTTCGGAAGTCTCACTTAAAAAATAGGAGGAATTTTATTATGAGAAAACGATTGCAATAATTTGGAAACAAAAAATTTTTTATCTGGTTTTTCACAATTCACGCTATTTCACATTAAATTGAAGCGTGTTAGAAACTCTATCGTTTGAGATATATTTTATTTCTTTTGGACAACTAGAAGTATTTATGTTTTGACTGGACCTAAAACTTGAAACACCCTGTACACCGTTCACGATTGTTTCAAATTCGGACTATCTATGAAAATCTGGCATTTTATTCGGCAGTACTGTGAGTTGTCATAAGAAATTTATTTTAGGTTATAATTGATGAAACCAAGCACTGTTGTCAGTCTTCTTCATTTTTTAAATTAATAATTGAATTCGTTATTTATTGTTATTCTACTCATTATCATTAGGTAAAAAGGTCCGGTCTGTCTTTCTGGTATTTCTCAAAACACCTTTTGATACACGTATCCGTATTAACAGAAATTACATTCGGCATTTAAAGTAATAATAATTAAACTGACAACAAGGCGAATCTTTGACAAAAAACGTCATAAAGACAGTATCTGACAGGACCTGAAGCCAACCTAACAAAAATATATCTAGGCCTGCTGCGTGTTTAAAACAATCGTGAATGGATTATAGTTATAGGCGTTTTCCAACTGCTCAATTTTGTCCAAAGTAAAAAAATCAAAAGAATTTCTGTCCAAAGTAAAATGAGCATCCGTATTTTTGTCCACCATAAAAGTATCCAAAGTTTCTAGTATTTTTTTCAATACCAACATAATAACAAAATAACCAAGAGTACTGTTTTTTATGTTGCAACATCTAAATAGTGTGTAAATGAAAACTTTGTAAGTGTTTTTAGTAACACACTGTACCAGTATTTTCCGGCCACTAGCATAAATAGACTATAATTTTGTTTTTCTAAAAAGTTATTGACGATATATCTACTCCCCTGTCAATGCTGCCAACACCTAAACATGTTCCTAGATCGTTGGACGTTTTTACGTTGAACAATTTCACGTATGGACGGATGCTGTTTTTAAGTTGGATTATTTTATTTAATTGGATTAAAATACTTTGGATGATTTTACTTTGGACAATTTTGTATGCGTCCCTTTTTTATTTTGGAATAAAAAAAATCTTAAATTTTTGAAATTTTTCTTAAAAATGAAATGGAAAATTACAGAGTTTTTGAATTTGGGATTAAATTAAATTAAATTAAATTAAAATTAAATTAATTTTAAATTTTTAAATTAAATTAAAATTAAATCAAAGGCAGTGTTGACTACGCAGCAGAACGCATAACCTTACAATATAAAAATGATAATTGAAATTTGCAACTACGTATTATTTTAGATAATAGTCCTTTGAGAAATCATATTTTCAAATATTTTTGGAGAAATTTTATTAACAAGGAGCGATTTGTGAAATTTTTTTGATGACATTGATAACCTAGAACTGTTAGAAAAGTTAGACTTCGTTTAAATAAAAGATTCAATCAAAATTGTGGAGAAAACACGTGATTCAGAAAAAAACACCAACACTCCTGATGATGCTGGATAAAAAAAGGCTTTTATGAAACAAAGTAATGTTACATAATGAATAACCGGAATTTGATTGTTCACAACATTTATAAATTAAACAAATCGTAGTAAAGAAATTGAAACTATTTTAGTTCAGTATTATACGAATTATGATCTAAATTAGTATTTTGATCCAATACCGTCATACCTCTTGAAACCTTCATTTTTTAAAACGAAATTATTTTTTGACCGATAAACGACTCAATTTTATGCCAGAAAATTTAGAGCACAATGTATGTTGTACATACACGCAGGGTAGCTTTAAGAAATGATAAAAAGAAGCAAAAATAATTTAATTTGACTCATAAGAATGGAATAGTAAGTGTACACTACATTACATTAAATTAGCAATAAGAATAACACCTAATTTCTGAGATATAAGTATTTTAGAGAGGTTTAGTCGCTTAAAAAACACTTTAAGCTAAGAAAATACAGCTTTGTTCTAAAAAAATGATGTGAAATTAACAGCAAATTCTAAAATTGTCTGCCGGCAGCTATTCCGGACACCGTTGCCGGCAGCGGAGGCACTGCCTAAATTAAATTATTAGTGAACCTTGAAACCACCGTATTTTCATGAGGAACTCCCGATTCTTATTTTTTTTCTAAATTTGCACTATTGAAGTAATTCTTTACAATGAAAGTAAAGAAAAACTCAAAATTCATCAATTTTAAAACATCCTATATGCCGAAAGTGAAAAGCGCAATGTCTAGGGATTTCTAGGGATTTTTGACAATAACATCTAGGGATTACAAAAAAAACACCTGGCAACACTGCACCGAACGGATATGGAAAACTATTCAAAGGGGCTCTTGAAGCCGGATTGAGATATTTAATACGGATTTTGGCGGTTGATTCAATAAGACGCCCTCTGCCAGTCAGAGCTCCCATTGAGTTATAAAAGGCAACGTCTTGGTGGTAAAGTGGTTGCGATTCGGTGGCGCCTTAAAACGCCTATAAATATCAAGTGGCATCTGTGACGCCTGTAATATACCGATTTCCGGTCGGAAATACCTTTTTCCCTTCGCTTCATTCACGTTTTGCCCGGAGCTTAACACCGATTACCGAAAAAATTCGAAACGTCTGCTGACCTACAAACCAAACACGTGAATGAAGGCCGCGTGATATTTACGGCTTTATTATGATAAGTAAGTGGCAAAGTTGGGAAAAGTTGCGATTGAATCGCTTTGAGTTCCCCCGAAATTAAAATTCGGTGAGGGTATTAAACATAAGCAAAGCAGCTGCCACACATTTATTACTTTTCATCGGGCAAAAATTGTTTTTTCAAATAACCATCTTCGGCCTAACCGAACGTCGTATTTATTGAGTAAATTTCAAGTTTTGTAATAGGTGCACGAAATAAATATCAATCTAATTTATTAAGTAAGAAACATTTCATAATGTAATTGAATAATTTTTAATTTTGTGGCCAAATTTATAGATTTAACGATTTTCGGAATGTTGCTGCAATATCGGGATTGATTATTAGTCTAAATTTGGACAAAATAATTCGGCAGACATATCCAAAATATTTTTCAATTAATATAAGATCATAGTAGTGATAACTTTTTATCTCAACCTGCCGTATGTAATCCTAGAGCTGATAAAATGATTTTATTAAGAAGTAAAGAGGTCGAAAGCGTTATTCTACACAAATCAGTTTTTTAAAATAGGTAGAAAATAACAATTAGGTATTTAAAAAAAAGCAAAAACCTGTTATCAGGATAATAGTTGTAGCCCATTCTTTCAATTTGTTAATTAAAACCTTTCTTAAAACTCCCCTAACTCGGAATTATTAAGAGTTTTTCTTGAAACTCGAAATAGATCTTTTGTTGAAAATGTAGATATTTGACTCTATGTTTTTTCTTAAATTTTGTATCCTAATCATGTCTTAAAAATTTTAAAACTGTGTTTAACCTATCTAATTAAAAAAAATGTAATTATAGTTTTAGCTTTTATGTAATTTTTGAAGTGTATTCCCTATTAGCACACTTTTATAACCGAGATATATCCTTCCAATATAACCGCGCGCATCCAAATGTGACGCTTTACAAGCTAACTGTTAGTTAACCATCTTATCTAACCATTATCTACGCGCGGTTATATTTCGGTTATATAATTGCAGTTACATCTCACTTATATTGCGGTTATGTTTCGTTAGCTGACCATTATATACGCATGGTTATATTGTGGTTAAATAACTGTTTTTATATCTCGCTTATATTGCGGTTATGTTTCGTGATCTAACCTTTATATTGCGCTTATGTACTTATATTTTTCTTGTATAACTTTTGCCTAAGATTTATTATAAAGATTTAAAGGTCGTAGAACTTAATGCAAATTAAATATTAAATGTTTAGGATAAAAAATTTGCGTTTTTATTCAGCCTGTTTGGGGTGAACGACATCACTAGTGCACAATACACATTGTCGAGTGTTAAAGATTTCCAAAAGAACTTTTAGTAATGACTTCTGCAAGAAAATATTCGATGACCAGAACTAAGATGGAACTACTTATATTAAGACCGAACATAGTGTAGGCGTAATAAGAAAGATAACATGCCATCTTACGGCAAAGCTTCTAACGTTAGCTAATCGCTATTTGGTAGAAGTAATTATTGATTAATGATTACCAATTATACATCCATTTAATGCAGTGTTAGAAAACGCTGGTTTTGCATGATTTATCGACATGCAGAAAATTATTTCGCCAGTGTTTTTGTGTTAACATTTTCCTCCAAGGAACAAGAGTTGGTTAAACTCTAAACAAATTACAGTTATCAGGAACTAAAGTTTTTCTTTTTTCAAAAAACGTATAACCATAGAACCAAAAACTTCTTAGATCACTTATTCTGTTTTATTATCATTATTATAAAAAGCCGGCGACATATCAAATACTATAACTGTAACATAACCATGCTTAGATCACCGATATATTAACTGAATCTAGCATACGCCATATTGTATCACATACATAACAGTTATATAACCGTCACTTAACTCTTGTTGTATACGCCAGACATAACCATGGTTAGATAACTGATGTATACACTGAATCTAGCATGGGCTATATTGCTTAAGAAACATAAGGGTTATCTAACCGTAATATAACCATGGTTATATACGCTAAACATAACCATGGTTAGATAACCGTTATATAAGCTGGGTCTAACAAAACCAATGGTTAGATAACTCAGTAAAATTGTGTTACTAGGAATGCCTCATTCGGAAATTTTGTTCGTTAATGTTAATGTTAATTTATCAAAAAATAGTGATAAAAATGCAGGTCTGCTTGATTTCACTGATAAATAAAGCGTTTCTCATCAAGCAATAAAAATGGTGGAGGCGCCGGGAAAATAATTTATTAGACAAAAACAAAATATTTTGCAATTACAAGATCATAGTTATGGTAACTTTTTATCTCAACCTGCTATCTGTAAATTTTGCTACACTTAGTAATCTATTTAAAGCATTCTCTTAAAATTGTTGAAAAATGGTAATTACTAAAAAAAATGGTAAAAATCTAACAAAAGTGCTTTTTGTCGAAATTTTGTTGGACTTTAAAAGCGAGTGTTTGTTGTAAGCGAGTTCCACTTAAGTGGTTTCTCAAAAACTACTTTTTGCGTTGATGTAAATAAGATGTGGCAACTGGTTCGATTTATGTTTTTGCGCTGAAACTCGGCTAGTTTGGTAACAAACCGGCTAAAATAAGAAGTGGCAGCACCTGTGCTCGTCCTAATGTCCGTCTCTCGTGACCTGTAGTTTTCAGTAAATTTCGGACCCGTGTTCGCAAAAAGCATAAATTGTGTCCAGTCGGATTATAGTTTTGGGTCTTGGCAAAATTCGGACAAGTCGTAGAGACATAAACATAAACTAAAAGAAACATTTCGCTGACGTTACGACTTCAAAGCAGTGCTCCGTTCGCTCGTAACAATAAAGAACTTAACACCTCCGGAAGCTCCGGAACAAAGAAAAGAACGTGACCATAAGTCCGGAAACGGACGACCTCATCGGACACTCGACATACCTCCCGGAGTTTTCACCGATAGACCGGAAAATAACACGTGCCGCTGAAAAAGGGCCAATTTCAACGCTTGGCCTGCTTTATCACCTTCCAGGGCCGGGTTGAGTTTTTCCGAACCAAACCGCAATTATTTAAATTATTTCATCGCTAATTACAAAATTCAGTTTACGAATCGATTCCACATAAATCACACATTAATTGCATTAATTTAAATTTGTCGCCATCATTGATGTGTACTTTTCGGACGAAACCCGGGCTTAATCCAATTAGGAAAACTTTAGATACAAGGAACGGGTGCGAACTTAATTACTGGTCATTTCCACATACAACACCCTTTTTGCACGAGACCGCCAAATGTCGCCACACCACAAACATCCCTCTTCATAAACAGACTTAATAACGAAATTTTTATCGGCCGAAACGGACTTGTTATCGCACTAGGACAAAAACAACAATGTTACAATGTGACGGAATGGACGCATAACGTTTAGGCGTTGCTCAGCGACGGCCCATTTAGACGCAGATACTCACTCATAACGGCCATGTAAACTGTAATTACAATTAAATGGAGGCTTACACGAAAATTATGCACCGAGTGTTGAACGGCTTTATTACAAGATTTGGCGTTTTTATTACCTTGAACCAATCGCAAAAATGGTGGAGGCGCCGGGTTAATAACACCTACAGGAACGTTATTTTAAATAAAATTGTTATAGTTATTGTGGTAGTAATTTTAATGCAGTGGTAAAGGATTCCATGTGCAGTGGTAAAGGAATCGTGAGCAGTGCCTGAAGAACTTATGTGCGGAACTGAAGAAATTATGTGCCTGGATGTACGATGGAGAACATAGAATGGAGAATCAACAAGTAATCATGAAGTAATCTCAATCCATACTGTCAAAATTAATGTGTAACTTTTGATTGAATTTTTGAACTGTTCTAATGTACAAAATTGAAATTAATGGCGAAGAAGCTCCGAAGACAACGAGGATGTCGCTGGACTTGTAGTCCCGGAAAATTCACCCGGAACCCCTTCTTCAACTACTTGTGATGATTCCGGAAAAAACATTGCGACTACAGTTTTGTGAAAGTGGCTGTAGACGGGGCAAAATGTTAGCGTCTTTATTAATTATTGCAGCTAGATTTTCATAATGTTTGTAAATGCTTATGAATCCTTATGTGAACTAGGTTCAGTTTATGAATATTTATGTCTTATGTGAACTTGGTGGTTCAATATGTGAACATGGTGGTTCAATATGTGAACATGGTGGTTCAATTTATGTCTCATGTGAACTTGGTGGTTCAATTATGTTTTATGTCTTATGTGAACTTAGTTCAATTTAGGAATGTTGATGGGCATTATGAGAATTTCGTTGTGCTTATGAAAATTGATGTAAACATTGCGCTTTTTATGAATTTTGATCGAGGTCGATCAACAGTCAGGTTGGCCGAATTGTGGTAGTAATTTTAAGTGTATATCAAGTTTACTAACCGGACTGATGATCACCATGGAGAATGTTGTTGTTGATAAAAAAATTAGACATTATAATTGTAAAATTTTGAATTGAGAAAATATAGAAATTAAACTAGTAAACTCTATATTATAAAGATTTAAACGTGCTGAATCTATATCTGCTTTCTGTTTTTGCTATCACGTTTAGATTTTTTTTGTGTTATCTGTTACTACTTTAATCCACTTATGAACATATAAACACGATTTCAGTTGATAGAACGATAAAAAAGGTGAGAACTACCGGAAAATAATTCGAGATTTTTTTTTCTTATAAAGGTATGAAATATGCAACATGTCATTAATTTTTAGCAGTTTTTATTTAACTCACAATCTTATCTGTCTGTCGGTTATTTTTTCGAAGCCAAATTTGAAAGGGTTTCCGTTGTCCCACTGAATTGAAATTTTGCATACTTACTTAATCTGCATGACAATGCAATCCTATGTAGTTAAATAGGATTTTGGCGTTTTAGGTTATGTTTACAAAGGGGTTATCCATTTGTAAATTTGAGAGGGTTCCTGTAGTCGCAATGAAATGAAATTTAACATGCTTACGTAATCTGCGTGACAATGCAATTCTATTTAGTTAATTACCCCCTAAAGGTGTTAAATGGGGTTTTAAAATTATAGGTTATGTTTACAAAGGTGTTCTCGATTTGTATATACCGTAACTTATACCGACATAGACGGTATCTTGGTCATTTGGACGTCACGGTAGATGCATAGTGTAATAACAATTAATAAAGACTAAAAAGCAAAAAATAAAAATATATAAAAAATGTTTTTAAAAAGAAGCTTTTATTTAAAAGGTGCACTAAAAAGTAAAAAATAATGTATTTCAATCACAGGAGAATATTTTTTTCTTATAGGTTAAAATTCTAAAATTTATAAAAGCGTAGCAACATTTCAAATAGCAAAAAAGTTATAGACCGATTACACACCCCTGGATCAGCCTGTATATTACACATAGATGAGAGACGATACAACGGGAAATAGTCAAAAGATCGTCAGAAGCAATGCTCGCAGATTTTTATTGATTGAAACTTCATTGGAAAATGTGAAAAAAACTATAGGGAAAAATGCTATTAATATGCAATTAGATTTTTTGCAGACCAGTTTTATTAGATAATTTGGTGCTTGCATCATTCGGGTTTAGTGGAGAAAGCTCGTCTGTGTTTGTTTCTCCATTTGCTGGTCCGGTATAGCGATAGCTTTCCGAAAACATCTGCTATTTGCATCGTTTCCGTTCCAACGCCTTCCGGTCCAGTTATCGGGTCGAAATCCGATTAAAAAATCGCCATTGACCCGAAACCCTCCCATCTGATTTATCAAAATCCGAGTTTTGTTAAGTTCGTTCGTTCTTGGGTCAAGTGCTGGGAATTGTCGTAAAAAATCCCCGCAATTCTTTGTCGTTGGCGTTTATTGGGCGATTTTTTGCGGTGTTTTTGACACTGAATGCGATTTAAGGCCGGGTTTTAATCGATTTTGCTTAATCAAAAAATCAGATATGTGTGATCGGCGAAGCTGAAACTCGGGATGAAAGATGGAGGGGAATTGGGTCGATATATTCATCCTACGCAATATTCGGGACTTTGGTTGTGTGTGTGCACACGGAATTGTTCCGAATTTTTCGTCATTGGGAGAGTGACACTTTATCAAACCACGAAATTACTTGATAACCCTTTGGCTCTATTCACGGCTAGAATCAAAGCGTTGCGGTTTTATCCCGGTGCTGTAGAATCGGACGAACGATGCTTTCATGTGGTTTCATCAAATTTTTCTAAAAGCACGCTTTAATTACTTAAACACGATGCGAATCGAAGACACTTAAAAATTCCAAAGTAAGCAATGAGCTTCCAGGTGATGGAGGTGAAATGGGAAATGCAAAGCCGAAGTGTGATATCAAAGCGGCGTCTGGCGCGAATTTATGCGACATACACCACATAAATATTTCTCGCACAACTTGCTATTTGGAAAGTTTGCCAGAACTGATAAGGTGACACTAAATTGATTTCGCTGATAAATACAGTTTGACAGCGGGCAATTAGAAATGGTGGAGGCGCCGGGAAATAATCATTCTTGTCAAACCTGTCATCTTTTTGTTGTAAAATGATTTCATTGATACAATTCTAATAATAATTACTAAAAACGTTGCAATAACCAATAGTCGGGATAGTAGTTATAGCCCATTCTTCAGTTTGTTAAGGTGGCGCTCTGCGAAAAAGTGCTGTTTTTGGTCAACTTCAACTACCAATATCTACTAAACTATAAGAGATACGACTTTGATTTTTGTATATGTTACTGTTAACATCTTTCACTAAGTATTCACCAAATTTCAAAAAAACAATTGACATAAAAAATCACAAAATATCCATGTTTTCAACACTTCATCGAGATAATCTTAAGAACCATAATACGTAGATAAATCGGACTGGGACCATTTGACAACACACAAAAATATCTAGTGACATTACCCACTTCCGAAAAAATTTGACTTTTAATTAAAAAAATACGTTTGATATCTCTGTGAAAGAAACGAAATTTGTTGTAGAGAGTTGGTAATCTCACTAGATATAGTCGATTGAAACTATTTGGCGTTTGCCGTTTTTAAAAATGTTTGTTCGTTCTCGAGATTATCTCAATAAACAATTTTTTGTTAGTTCTGGCACCGGCCACCAAATTTGAGCTGTCTGAATTGTCGCCTAAGGCAAAATATCTCCTCGGGTCCCTTCAGGTAGTGGAAAGTCAACCCCTCATTGTAAATTTTATTTGTCCTCATTGTTGTGGCAAAGTTGAAGTAAATAAGATGATTTCGGTACTCACTGCTTGATCTTTAGAAAAGGATTTACTTTGATTTATAAAATCCTTTTCAAATTCATTATTAAAATTTTGATTCCGTCTGGGTCGGATTTATAAATATTATACAATAAGTGAATTAAACCATTGTTTATTTGCGAGAAGAAAATTTAATACCACGAGCGCAAGCGAGTGGATTAATTCTTTGAGCAAATTAATAGGTTTAATTCACGTGTCGTATATATTTTTTTATTCAATTTTGACCAAAATTTACCAAAAAATGCAAGAAAATGTTAAAATTAACCGTTCGGTCTATACAAATCATATCACATGCGAATCAAATTTCCATAACAACGAGTTGTTTATTTATTTGCAAAAGTGCCAGAATTGTAACGCGTATGGAAAAAATGGCTAGAATCAGCGATTTTAAAGAGGAAAACCAGGTTTTCGTGCCTGAATTGGTCATTCAAGAAGCTTCAGAAGCTATAAATATAGTGGTGCCAGCAAAATCGAAACAATTATACGAAAAAGAGTATTCAAATTTTTGTGAATGGAGGAAGCGGAAGGATGCAAAGGGAGTAGACGAGAGAATAATTTTGGCTTATATTTCTGAACGATCCAAAAATGCAAAATCTTCGTCATTGTGGGCGTTTTATTCCCAACTGAAGAAAATGTTATCTGTTAAAGAAAATATCGATATAAGCAGGTTTGTGAGGATTATATTGTTTATATTAAGTTTTGAACTAATAAATAATTGTTGTAGATTTCATCAGGTATCTGCTTTCTTAAAACAACACTCTGTAGGGCACAGACCAAAGAAATCTAAAGTCTTCAGCTCCGAAGAAATGGAAAAGTTTTTAGACACTGCTTTTTGAACATTTACTATCATCAATGGAAGTAACTCTATTCCTGCCATTGACGTTTTTCGCAAGTACAGAAAACTATTAATGATAGATATGGTGTACATTTCAGTAGCCTCAGTAATTGTAACATTTATTTTAAATAAAAGTATTTGTTGGTATTCATTAAAGTTATTTAAATCAATAGTGGAATAATTTTTAAATCACTAGTGAATTAAAACCGTTTTAATTCTCTAGTGAATAAATCACTACTTATGCGTGTTACTATGGAATCAATAATGTCACTTTATAATGTTAAAATTGAATAAAAATCCATACGTGTTACAATTAAATTTTAATGGAATTAAATTTTAATTTCACTTTCTATAAATTGACCGACCTCTAGTAGTAATTTTTACTTAACAGATTATACCACTAATTTTTTGCTGTCACTATTGATTTTTTGGATTTTTGTGAAATTCGATTAGAAATGTTTTTATACTCGTTTCAGTTAGTAAAACGTCAATTTTTAGCATTCTAAAAAAATAACTCTTATAAAGTTGACAAATGTAAAAAATTAGTAAAAATCATACAGAATTTTTAGGAATATTTTTTTAATTAACGTTTGTTCAACCAAACCTACAAATTTTTGAAACATGGGTCGTACTATGACAAATTTAAAAAATGGAAAAAGTGTCTTATTGAAACAACAAAAAATTACTCATCAAATACTACACGAGAGTTCGACAAAGAAGAACATTATTTTCCAAAACATTTCTCAAACGGGTTGTCATTGGTCATTATAATTTGCTTGGAACCCTGCGGATACAACGTTTACAAAAAGTTTTATCAAATAATTTTTAATTTATTCACACTCTGTTTTGTACGAAGTCTATCGATAAATAATAATAATTATTACTTTATCGATAATAATAATAATACTTTAACTTGTATGGAAACGCTGATTATCATAATTTATCAAGCTGAAGAGTCAAATAAAAACATTTCCACAGGTAGTATTTAGTTAGAATACATTTTTTCCCTCAGTTTGCATTAGTTTATCATTCACAAAGAAAAAAAAATTACAATATTCTTAGGAATATTATAACAAATTTTGCCAACAGTTATCTTCTTTTTCAATTTGATTAAAAATTTAATAATAACAATTTAAAAATTAATAATTATAATTAGCAAAAATTTGCATAAACTCTCAATATTTCGTAAATACTCTCTGAATCGACCGATTCCTCGTGAAAGAACGATGAGTAATATTTTGAATATTTCGATTCATAACAAGCCACTAACCCTGTCCGAAGTACCTGCTTGAGATAAAGGTCCCAACGTTGTTGTTGGGGGTTGTAAATTATTAGACAGAGAAACTCAGCCCTGTTATAAATCATTTTAGGCCCAAACATTTTCGGCAATATTCCGATTTGAGCGACCCCTGTGCGGGAATAAGTGTCGTCCTCATCGACTTTCGCCACCTTAATTGAAACCTTACCTAGAACTTTCCAAACACGCAATTTCTTGAGCTGTTCTTGGAATTCCAGATAAATATTTGTTTAATATTTGATACTATTTTTTGCTAAATTCCAGAATTTATTGATTTGCAATCTTTGTGGACAGCTTAATAAAATGGTAAATACAAATAAATAGAAATTAAAAATGGTGGAGGCGCCGGGATAGCAAAATTACCGAGACGAGAAATTAGAAAAAAGTGGGAGGTTGGTAGTGATAGCATCTTATCTCGTCAACAGGGTGTGTCAGAGCCATTAGGGCCTGCTTTTCGTCGTATGATGAATGAGGAATGAATCCGGCCTAACCTTTGTGCGTTGAAATGTTGTCGTGTCTGTTTTTTCGTCCGCTGATTGAATTACCGAAGCAACATAAGTCAGTCTAACGTAGCGAAATTGGTCGAAATAACGTCGCCTTTCATTCGCTGAAGCCACCGAACGTCAATTTCCGGTCGAGCAGGACCAGTCATGTCATTTCCGTGATGTTTGTTCACCTGCCATCCGCATAATCGTCCGATTTTATTTGTTTATGCATCGTCGAAGTTGTATTTTCGCGGTGATTTTTCGTGATTGAATTAAGCGAGTCGAGGGTAAAGAAGCTTCTTCAATTTAAACCGTCGAAATTAACAAACGAACCTTAAACGCGACTTCAAAGTTTCGACGTTTATTTATTCACATTCGGATAAAGTCGGCGCTTTTTGCTTGATTTTTGTGAGGAGTTGAAAGTACGTCGATATGAATCTAGGGCGTGAGCTTTTAGCGTAAAATATTGTTCCCGGTGCACGCTTTAAATTTATGATAATTCCACGGCATTTTATTTCGTTGGGACGTACACACTGATAGAACATGGGAATTCTTGCACGAAACGAAACGGGAAAATATCAACTATTTATTCGCAAAACATAAATCAAACACCAAACTGTTAATTAGCAAAATCCAGGCTTCCGATATAAATTTCCCCCGCCGTAATTAATTACAAAGTTGCGCGATTTTTAATAAAACACACACAACAAAGGCGTCCCGAAAAAACGTCTCTCAAATTTCCAAAACTAGAGACAGCCGAGTTGAATCCGACTGCGGAGGAGAGAAAATACATTAATTACAAACTTTAGCGCACGTATCCACACAAAAGCCCAAAAAATCTAGACGAATTCATGCTAAGAAATTAAATACAAGTCTTTAAAGCGGATTGAGTCGCTTGCCAGATGTAGATTTATTTGGTTATTTTTTATCGGGAGCTCGTAATTTACGGGTCGCGTTTATTAACAGCACTGTAAGCTTGAATGAGTTACAACTTGGGTCGTTAATAATGGCAGAGGATACGGCTCCCACGGGACAAAACACACTCTCAACGCAAATATGGGCTTTGAGACACGAAAGGGCAAAATCAAATCAAACTCACAACTCCAGAAAAAAACTAACAACTTTTCCTTTAATTTTTTTCTGTTTTTGGCACCTAATTCAAATTCTGCTCTGTTAGGTATATGACAAAATGATCGAAATAGTTGCTCACAAATGGTGGAGGCGCTGGGAAAATAATTTGCTAGACAAATTATTTTGCAATAATTAATACAAGATCATAGTAGTGATAACTTTTTATTTCAACCTGCCATGTGTAAATCTTTCTAGACCTGATAGAATTATTTCACTGACAAATAAAGAGAATAAACAAATCGTTATTCAATTTAAATCAATCTTTTTAAAAAATATTTAGAAAAAAAAATGCAAAAACCTATTATCATGATAGTAATTATTGCCCATTCTTCTAATCTGTTAAATAAAACCTTTCCTAGAACTGATAGGTAGAGACTGGATCTTAGAAAAATTTCCTAACCCACAACTCCTAAGAGCTTTTCTTGAACTCGAAATAAATCTTTTTTCTTAAAATTGTAAATATTTGACTGTTTTCTTTCCTAAATTCTCTCCATAATTGACTTGTATCTTAACGGGTTTTAAAGATCCTAGATTTGTGTTTAAAAAACACTAAAAGTTATAGATTAAGCTTTTACTGTCTTTAAGTTCTTAAGATTTTCAAGTTCTAGCAAAAGCACAAAATTATATTAATCAAATCACATTGAAAAATAACTTACTCAGTATCAAAACTCATTTTGCAATTCTATTAAAAAGTATAAAAAGATTAGGAACACTTTGCTTTTCTCACATGAAGATATTGAACTGAAGGTGAATGTTTATATTTTTCCTACTACAGGAATTAATAATAGATTTATCTTAAATTCTCAGATTTTATTACCAAGTTTCTTTGTTTTCCCAACTGTTTTTGACACTTAATTAAAACTCTACTTGATTATATGATGAATAAATAAAGTCAAAACAGTTGATTAAAAATGAGGGAGGCGCCGGGGAAAAAAATTCGCTAGACAAATACAAAATACCTTGCGATAATTGCGATAATTTCTTATTTTAACCTGCCAGGTGTAAAGCATCCTAGATCTGATGAAATGATTTCATTGACAAATGAAAAAACAAAATAATTAGAAAAAACGCAAAAACCCATTATCAGGATATAAATTATAGCCCATTCTTATAATCTGTCAAATAAAACCTTTTCTAAAACTCATAGATTAAGACAGGATTTTAGAAAACTTTCTTGACCCACAATTTCTAAGAACTTTTCTTGAACTCGAAATAGATCTTTTTTCTTATAAATGTAAATATTTGACTCTGTTTTCTTTCGTAAATTCCAAAATTGGGTTTCAAAAGTTTAAAAAACACTAAAAGTGATAGACTATGTTCTTTTTGCAATTCTATTAAAATTAAAACTCTACTCGATTATATGATAAATAAATAAAATTGGAACTACTGATTAAAAATGGTGGAGGCGCCGGGGAAAATAATTCGCTAGACAAATACAAAATACTTTGCCATAATAGCGACAATTTCTTATTTCAACCTGCCAGGTGTAAATCATCCTAGACCTGATAAAATGATTTCATTGACAAATCAAATCAGGTTCAAAACTCCTGTTAAAAAAATTAAAAGTGTTATTCTCTTCCTTTAATTTTTTTCTGTTTATGGCACCTAATTAAAATTCTACTTTGTTAGGTATATGATAAAACGGTCGAAAGAGTTGTTTACAAATGGTGGAGGCGTCGGGAAAATAATTCTATCTAAATCAGTCTTTCAAAAAAATAATTAGAAAAAAATCAAAAACCTATTATCAGGATGTAAATTATAGCCTATTTTTATAATCTGTCAAATAAAACCTTTCCTAAAACTCATAGATAAAGACAGGATCTTAGAAAACTTTCCTAACCCACAATTTCTAAAAGCTTTTCTTGAACTCAAAATAGATCTTTTTCCTTAAAAATGTAAATATTTGACTCTGTTTTCTTTCCTAAATTCCAAAATTGACTTGTATCTTCATAGCTTTCAAAGATCCTAGATTTGTGTTTAAAAAACGCTAAAAGTGATAGATTAAGTTTTCCTGTCTTTAAGTTCTTAAGATTTTCAAGTTCTAGCAAATGCTCAAAATTATATTAATGAAATCATATTGAAAAATAACTTACTCAGTATCAAAAATCATTTTGCAATTCTATTAAAAAGAATAAAAAAAATAGTTTCTTCGTTTTCCCAACTATTTTTGATACCTAATTAAAACTCTACTTGGTTATATGATGAATAAAAAAAATAGTCAAAACAACTGAAGAAATGGTGGAGGCGCCGGGGAAAAAATTCGCTAGACAAATACAAAATACTTTGCGATAATAGCGATAATTTCTTATTTCAACCTGCCAAGTGTAAATCATCTTAGACCTGATAAAATGATTTCATTGACAAATGAAATCTGACACAAAACTCCTGTTAAAAAAATTAAGTGTTATTTCCTTCCTTTAATTTTTGTCTGTTTTTGGCACCTAATTAAAATTCTACTTTGTTAGGTATATGATAAAACGGTCTAAAAAAAGTTGTTTACAAATGGTGGAGGCGCCGGGAAAATAATTCTACTTTAATCAGTCTTTTAAAAAAATAATTAGAAAAAATGCAAAAAACCTATTATCAGGATGTAAATTATAGCCCATTCTTAAAATCTGTCAAATAAAACCTTTTCTAAAACTCATAGATAAAGACAGGATCTTAGAAAACTTTCCTAAACCGCAATTTTTAAGAACTTTTCTTGAAACTGGAAATAGATCTTTTTGTTAAAAATGTAAATATTTGACACAGTTTTCTTTCCTTAATTCTAGAACCGACTTGTATCTAAATAGGTTTCAAACATCCTAATTGTGTTTAAAATTTAGATTTACTTTAGATGTATTTAATTTAATATAAATATTAATTATATCATTAATTAAATACAATGTGTTCAAAAATAGTCGTTCATCAAGTCACCTATGAAATTTGAATGTAATGTGCCGCTTAATTCAAATCGTGAATGCCGTCAAAGTAACAGATCCTTCAAAACAATGTAAAAAGGCTTCGAATTTAAAAACGAAAGAAAACACAACAAAAATCACCAAAATATAAAACAAAAATCAATACTAACCCTACATTTGAAATAACTTTGCCGAAAAATGCAAAAAAATGAATAAAAAGCAAAATTCAATGATTTGACAGAGATGACAATACTAAAACTACAATAATCATTTGGACGAAGCGGCACACTGAATTTGAATTCCATAATCGACTTGATGAACAACCATTTTTGAACACATTGTATTGTAATTATTGTGCTACTAAATTAATTTTAAGCTTTTACTGTCTTTAAGTTCCTAAGACTTTCAAGTCCAAAATTTATTAATCAAACCACACTGAAAAATAACTTACTCTGTATCAAAACTCGCTTTGCAATTTTATTAAAAAGAATAACAAGATTAGGAACAATTTGCTTTTCTCACTTGAAGATATTGAACTGATGGTGAATGTTTTTATTTTTCCTACTATAAGAATTAATAATAGATTCATCCTAAACTATCGGATTTTATTACCAAGTTTCTTTGTTTTCTCAACTGTTTTTGACACCTAATTAAAACTCTACTTGATTATATGATAAATAAAAAAGTCAACACAGTTGATTAAAAATGGTGGAGGTGCCGGGTAAAATAATTTGCTATAATAGCAATAATTTTTTATCTCAACCTCCGAGGTGTAAATCTCAACCTAATAAAATGATTTCAATGTCAAATCAAAACTCAAAACTTGTGTATAAAAATTAAAACGTGTTATTCCCTTCTTTTAATTTTGAGCATTGGACTGTATCACCTAGGCGCTTTTCTTAATTTTGTGTTAGGACGTCCTTTTTGGCATTCCGTGTGAATAATTCCAGGCTGTAGGCTGGCGCCATTCCAACTCGGTCGAACTTCATTCGTTGTTTCGTTAAAGCGTCGTTTTATTATGTAACTTGCTCAACTCTGTTAATTTTCGCGAGTATAATGTCTGAGCTGATAAACAAAACAAATATGTCTACCTAGTAAACGGCGTGTTATAGTACAGTTTATGCAAATTGTCTTTGTGTGCTTGTATCAAACGGCTCGAGTTAATAAATACAGATTAGGAAAGATGAAAGTGTTTTTCTCTGCGAAATTTTTCTTTTTTCCCCGGCTTCGTGCAGAGCAGGTATTAAATTTTATTAAAGTGTTGGGTTGACTGTTACAAGACGGAATAAAATGTGCGAGTAATGTTGCGCTTTGATCTCTATGTGTTGTGGGATAGTGGCAATGTGGGGAATTCTCACTGCCTGAAATAATCGATTATTAAATAAATTCCCTCGCATTTCGCCAGATTGCATATAAACTCGTCTAGGGAACGTTTAATCTAGGAAAGTTTCGCGTACCTGCGCCCGTTCCGCCTTGTTAATTGCAACTTTTAAAACAACAATAAATAATTAAAATTGGAGAAGTTTTCGACGCGGTTTATCACACTACATTAACTTTATTTACACTCGAGATAATCACACGAAAAATTCGAGACGTCCAAAATGTAATTTCAGTCGTACCTGAATGGCTTTTCATGGATTAGGCGTGTTGACGCTGACTAAAGCAATTACGTTTCGTGGTAATCGTGTTACACCGAATGATTGTAAGCCGCACCGAAATTACGTTGTAAATTATTAAAATCCGAGAAGTAACGCAAACAATTTCAATTACCAACTCAAATAAAACTCCTCAAAACAGATTTCAAATTTCCAAAACTACGATCACCGAATTAATTTCGACGCAACGCCCAAGAATCGATTCCTCCTAATACCACAAAAATTTAACTCGTTTAATGCATCCCAACTAGCACACACAGTTTTTATTTGGTTACCAAAACGTTTTCGCAGCAAAATGAACAGCCATTTAACTTTTACAGCTATCCACAGAAGCGCTTTGGTAAGGTTTCTGTGACGTTGTACTAACCGATTTGGCGCACCATTTTTTGGCATTTACAGCTTTAAAACAGCCATCAATAATTGCTGAAATACAGCCGTTTGGCTGTGAGACAAGCAAACAAGCAGCTTTTAAGCTTTTAAAGTTAACAAGCTAAAATGTAGGAAAATAAAGCTAAATAGCCATAAAAACATCTTTTCAACCTAATTTGCTCTTATGGCCAAATGGTCAAAATATTTGCTTTTGGGGAGAAAATGGTTATATTGTAGATAAAGAAGAGCAAAAGCCTGTAAATGCTGCTATGCATCCATCCAGAAAACTAAATAACTATAACATGGCTACACCAAATGTAAGACTCTGTTATAGGAATGGCGGATGATGTTACTTTTTTTGTGTTTTTGATAAATAATATTAGGCTTGATATTCAGTCCCAGTAATATAAAAGTTTGTGCAAACTGAGGTTTATTGACAAATACGCATAAAAAAGATCCGAAAAAGTAACGCACTTTCAAAATAACAGAAAATACAATAAATCTTTCATTGTTGCAATATTTTATTACATCTTTAAAAAAAACATTTAATTTGAAAAAATTTTTTTACATCTTTAGTAACGTTACATTTGTATATTGCGACGGTAAATTGAATAAATCTGCTAGAAATTTATTATTTGCTATTTTTTTTATAATTTTAAAACAAAATGGAGATTATTTCGCTTTCATCCAACATGTCCTCCTGCTCCCTTGTATCGCCATTTAAAACGATAAGGCTGTGATGTGGAATAATATGTTAGTTTTTAGCTTAATAATGTATTTTACAGCTATTTGGCTGAAATCTGGCCGGCAGAAGAAGAATGGTACCTGCAGTTATCTCTTTTTAACTTTCTAATGTCTTACACTATCTCTTTTTGTCTGTGAGGGGTTTGCGCCTTTGGTTGTAAATTCCTCTAAAATAGCGGGAAAGATCTGTGACAATGAGATGAGGCAAAAATTTAGGTATCGAAAGTACCGCATTGTACCGTTGTGTTAGAAAGAAATAACAATAAAACTACCCCAATGTAGCTGAATGACATGAAAAGTTACCAGATTATATTGACTTTCTTACTAATTCGATTTTGTTCTAATCCGCATTTATTTTTTTTGTCCTTTGCCTTCCAATGAACCACGAAACGATACAAATAAAATTTTTCACTTTCTTAGTGCCCAAAATAGCGGGTTTTCACATTTAGTAACTTTAAGCTTTATGGGCGCGTGTTGAAGTATGACTGAAATTATGTAAAAGTCGAAATAAAAGAAAAATCTTCTTACTTCACCTAATAAACAATTATCAGAGATGCATCAATGTTGAATTTTTTTTGAATATCTTCAAAGAACCCTTCTTTGATATAAGACATCTTTAAAGACAGTGAATTATATTTTGATATTTGATCAAAAAAATTGGTACTATAGTGTGCTTATTAATCTTATTATGCTGAAACCTACTTTGAGCTTCAACAAATTTCACAGCATCGGTTATGTCGTTATGTCTATTGGCCACAAGTTTCTTTGTACCTACAATTTTTGTTAGGTAGTAGTTACTATAAAATGTAGCAGTCAAATCGGAGCATATTGAGTGCATAATTTATCAATAGCTAAAATGTTTCCACAGATCCGTAATGGAATATCACAGCGTATTGGCTTTTATAGCTTACTAACAGCTAACATAACGAAAATAAGGTTGTAAGCAATATTTTGGTCAATAGACTTTTTAGCTAAAATTAAGT